>PVJS01027423.1:0-26260 GCA_004027185.1 Glis glis | reverse complement strand
CTCCGGTCTCTGCCTCCCAAGTACTGGGATTACAAGCGTGCGCCACCACGCCCGACTCACATTCTTTTTTTTTTTTTCCGGTACTGGGGATTGAACCCAGGAACATTCTACCTCTGGGCTATACCCCCAGCCCTATTTTTTATTCTTTATTTTGAAACAGGGTCTCACTAAGTTGCAGAGGGCCTCACTAAGTAGCTAAGGCTGGCCATGAACCTGGATCCTTGGTCTCAGCCTCCCAAGTACTGGGATGGCTAACCCAGGGGCATTCTACCTCTGAGTTACACCCCAGCCTTATTTTTATTTTATTTATTTAAATATTTATTTATTTATTTACTTACTTACTTATTTATTGCAGTACTGGGGATTGAACCCAGGGGCATTCTACCTCCAAGCTACACCCCCAGCCCTATTTTTTTTTTATTCTTTATTTTAAAACAGGGTCTCACTAAGTTGCAGAGGCCTCACTAAGTAGCTGAGGCTGGCCGCGAACCTGGATCCTCAGTCTCAGCCTCCCAAGTACTGGGATTACAAGCATGTGCCACCATGCCCAGCTTTATTTTTTATTTGAAACAGGGTCTCACTAGGTTGACGCAAGTCTCACTACTTGGCTGAGGCTGTTCTCAAACCTGTGATCCTCCTGTCTCAGCCTCCCAAGTGCTGGGATTGCAGGCGTGCGCCTCCACGCCCACTGGCAAGGGTGCTTTCTCAAGGATGAGACGCTTGACACATGTGGCAGGTTATAACCATTACCCGCGTCCTCCCCGGCCCCCGCACAGGGCTGCGGCTGGGGCAACATAGTCCTGACCACCGCCGATGGAGTGGTCTCCTCAGGTCAGGCCCTGTCCCTGGGGCCTGTCACGTGTCGCTCCTGTCCAGCAATGCTCACGGCACTATGAGAAGACATTACCCTTGCTTAATGAGTGAGTGAGTCAGGTTCCGAGAGGTGCTGTGGTTAATCCAAAGCCACACAGCTGTAGACTGCAGAGGTGGGATTTGAACCCAGGTATGTCTGACTCCAAACTTGTCTTTCCTCTCCCTCATGACTTCCTGGCCCCTGCGGTATCACTTTATTCTCCGCCTTCCTTCCTGGGTAGGGCCATAAGGCAGATTGGCAGCAGAGGGACCACGGGCTGCAGCGTCAATTGCTATGTGTTAACGGTGACGACGAGATGACTCCTTTATGCGTGTCTACCACGCACCTGGCATCGAGCTGGTTGCTTTAAAGCCATTATTTTCCCCGCTGAATCCTCACCCCAAACCTATAATGTAGAAAGACCCCCTGGTTTCAGAGATTGAGATGGAGGCTCGGAGCCGGCGTGTGACCTGCTCAACCTCCTGCAATTAACAAACAGGTGGAGGAGCTGGAGTTCCACCGAGTTGGTCCAATTCCAGGAGTTGGCTGTTTTCCTGGCTCTCAGGTGGCTGTAAAATCCATGGCCCTGAATATCCAGCCTCAGGCTGGGAGGGCGACCCAGCTTCTCCCTGGCTCCCAGGTCCTGCACGCGGGGGCCTCTGCAACAGCTGCTTTTTAAAATTTTTTTTTGTTTTGAAATAGGGTCTTGCTAGGTTGCTGAGAGTCTCACTATGCTGCTGAGGCTGACCTTGAACCTGCAATCCTCCTGTCTCAGCCTCCCAAGCACTGGGATTATAAGCGTGCACCACCACGCCTGGCTAATAGCTGCCTTTGATTCCTCCCCAAGTTGTGTCTGGAGCCCTTGGGTCTCTCTGTCCCCACAGCTCCTGTCCTCGTCATCTGGTATGCCATCATTGCCTGGGGAACACTGAGGAATAATGACATCACTTGGGGCTGAGCTTCTCCATGGCCATTCGTGTTTAACGTCCAGGGAGGCCAGGAGGAGGGGACTGGAGGGTAGAAGTAGTGAGGGAGTGGCTGCCGACATGTAGGATCAACAGGGACTTGATGTGCTGCGCCTCCTTCAGAGAGCTGCTGCTGGGAGGCGACCGGCTCGCCTCTCATCACCCCACTGTCATCCTGGATGGGGGGGACAGCGACCTCCCTCTGGCCGGCCTTCCCTCCCAGGGCGAGGCCATCTCCAGCATCCCCAGCCACGCTCCCAAGGGTGGCGATCGGGGCATCTCCCATCCGGCTCCAGCCCCCGTCTTTCCAGCCTCCTCTCTTGCTTGCTCGTTTATTTTACAAACCTTTGCAGATCACCGTGTGCCTGGCAGGGGTCCAGGTATCGAGGAAGACAGGACTGGCAAAGTCTCGGCTGTCCTGGGAGGACCTGACAGGAAGCAAGCAAGCGAGCACATGCAGGGTGTCAGGCAATGAAAAGGACTCGGAAGGAAAAAATAAAAGCAGACGCCCCCTGCCCCGCCAAGGCATCTGCCGATGGAACTCAGGGGGCCAGGGAGGTGAGACTGGAAGGCGTTACATTTTTATTTCACTAACCTCTAACTGAAATATAGCATTTTTCTTCAGTTATACATGTTGGTGGCACACGGCGCTAGCATCAGCAGTGCCGGTGACTTTGTCACCAACAGAAATCAGATATTTCCTATCACATTAAAGTTGTTGCAGGCATTTGGAAATACCATTGACACTCATCACTGCCTCGAGATTGTGGTCGTTAATGGAACGACTGCTAGATCCTGTTATTTAATGCATTAATAAAGAGGCGCATGTAGTATTACATCACACGTTGGTTTTGTAAATATTTTGGAAACTGCATTTCAATATAATCGTCTGCCTTGGTAAAAGCTGTGTATTTTCTTTGAAGCATTTACAAATGTGATCCTGAAGAAGGGACTGCAGGCTTCACCGAGTACCAGGGGCCTGTGGGTGGAGGTGGGCGGGAAGGGTGGGTGGAGGGAAGCGGCCAGGGAAGCCTGGTCGGGGAAGGTGGTGTTTGATCAGCAACCGGAAGCGGGCAAAAGGCACCTCCCGATTGGGAAGAGGCCCAGTCAGGTTCACTGTGGACAGAAGGAACCGCAAGACTAAGGGCTTCAGGGCGGGAAGGAGCAAAGGAGGCCAGGGTGACTGGGGCAGAGTGGCCATGGATGCGTGGCCCCTGGACGCACTTTCCTGCTCCCAGCCTTCGGCCCACACTCTCCTCCGATTCTTCGCCCACATGGCAGAGGCTGCCAATCGCCTACCCTTTTCCCATGTCCCCCTTCCTCCTGACTAATATGTCCCAATATTATCTGGGGGAGTAATGTGCCCAGCCTAGAGGCCACACATCCCAGCCTCCTTTGCAGTTAGGGGTTACCATGGAGATCTAATTAAAGTCCTCGTGTGGGGCTTCCAGGAATAGGCTTTTTATAGGCTGTTGACTCATTCTTTTGTCCCTCTTCTTCCTCTTTCTTCCTTCCTGGAACATGGACATGGTGGTTGTAGCCCACTTCCTCCAAGGGCTTTTTTGGGACTGTGAGAGAAATGTCAAGGGAATCATGGTGCCCTTGACCCTGATTTCCTAAGAGCGGAACCTCCACCTGGACTTCTCGTGATGAGAACACAAACCTTTATGGGTTTAAGCCTTTGCATGTGGACTTTGTTATTAACAGTAGAATAACATCTCTACTCGATACAACCACAACTCTGATTGCTGGTGGGACAGCTCCATCTGAGTCAGCATGTTCGATGCGGGGGCAGTCATCTCTCTCTCGAGGTCTTCTTATTGGGGAACCTGGATGTTTGTGAGAAAAGAGAACTGGTAGCTCAAGAGCTGCACCTATCTACCCATCCACTACCCACCCATCCATCTATCCATTTACATGTCCATCCATCCATCCATCCATCCATCCACCCACCAGACTACCCATCCACTTACCTTTCCACCATCTACTCACCCACCCACCCATCCATCTATCCACCAAGCCACCCACCCACCCACCCACCTTTCCACCCATCCACCCACCTTTCTATCCACCCTTCCTTCCATCCATCCATCTTTCTACCCACACATCCACCTACCCACCCACCCATCCATCCACCCACCAGGCTACCCTCCCACCTTTCTGCCAATCCACCCGTCCACCCACCTATTCATCCACCCATCCATCCATCCACCATGCCACCCATCCACCCACCCACCTCTCCATCCATCCATCCACCCATCCATCCATCCATCCATCCGTTCATCCACCCATTCATCCATTTACCTATCCATCCACCCACCTATCCACCATCCATCCATTCATCCATCCATCCATCCATCCATCCATCCACCTGTTCATTCACCCATCAATCCATCCACCAATCCATTCATCCATCCATCCATTTGACCATCCATCCATCCATCCATCCATCCATCCATCCTGCATCCATCTCTCTGTAACTATGTGCTGGGTCCTGTGCTAGACTCTGGGGCTAGAGATAGGAATAACATCTTATTTGATGCTCATTTGTGTCTATAGGACAGAGAGCATTTCTGAAAGGATACACTGGAAGGCGGGACCATGACTGTCCCCATGCAGGGAAAATGGTACCAGAAGACATGGGTATTTATTCCCTTTGAATCTTTTGACTTCTGTAAAATGTGTATGTATTCACTATCTAAACATTTTTTAATTAAAAATATATGTACATCTCATTTGGATTTTCAGAATTTGCTTTGCTCCTGAAAGGATTTGAGGCAGCTTACAAGAATACACAGAGATGAATAGACACAGCCCTGCTGTCAGGGAGTTGACAGTCTCATAGGGAAGAGAGATGAGTAAACAATTCCAATACAGTGTTGTGGGAGGGGCAGAGGGGCACGGATGCCAAGCTGCTTGACATGGTCTCGAATGATCCTGGTGGCAGCACAGGGCCACTGCCTCTGAGCAATGACCTGACATGGCCACCCCTTCATCTACCGCTGGCTGGGCTTGGGAACCAAGATGTCACCCCTGGAGTGTATGTGGCCAAGGTCCCCCCATCCTCCAAGTTCAGGCACCCACATGGAGCTGCGGGCTGAGTCACCGTCCCTGTGTCCAGATGCCCAGCATGCTGTCTGTGTGTTTACACTCTGTGAGTCCCTCGGGGCCCGGGGCTGAACGCACAGGGTGCAGCAGGGATGTCGGCTTGGATGTCCTCAGGTCCGGTGCAGCCTGACCCCTTCCACCGCCTCGGGCTATGACGTGGGATGGCGAGGGCGGGCAGGAGCCTCGCTGCACGGCTGGGCCAGCCGAGAGGAGCAGCCGGGCTGCCTGGAGAATGCGGTCTTTTCAGAGCAGACCTTTGAAATCGAGCAAGAATAACTTTAAACAATAAGAT
This sequence comes from Glis glis, assembly GCA_004027185.1. Taxonomy (NCBI): domain Eukaryota; kingdom Metazoa; phylum Chordata; class Mammalia; order Rodentia; family Gliridae; genus Glis; species Glis glis. Next base: position 21,042 of record PVJS01027423.1, on the reverse strand, counting down.
GCTTCTCTCTCCCCCTTGGCTGTTGCCCAGGCAACGCCAGAGTGCTCAACAACTGTTTAGTTTTTTAAGAAACCGAATCTCCCTCCCTTGGTCAGCTACCGCCAGGAAGATGAAGAGGCGGCGGAGGCGCCCCTCACGGCCCATTGTGTGGGAGCCCAGGTCAGCCGCCTGCAGCAGTGACATTTAAATCTGACGCTACATATTATATATGAACCCCGAGCTGCACTCCTCCGCGGCCTGTGCTCCCGAACCGGGGCTGCTTCAAGATCCCGCCCCAGACTCCGTGCCCGCCTGTGGCCCTGGGAGTTGGGGGGTCATAGCCGGAGGCCGATCTCCGCCTGCCAAAGCGGCTGGTAGCTGGCACAGGTGTGGGATGGCCATCTGTCCCCAGCCCTCTGCATCACCTGCCAAGGGGTGGCCTCGTCCAGCGAGGAAGTGTATAACCCCAAAACTCTGCCCCTAGAGCTCTTTGAGGGGCCTGGACCGAGGCCACCGGCTGCTCGCCTGCTTTGCATCCTCCTGCTTGCCAGGCAGATCAGATCGGTGCAGTTATCTCGGCGGGGCCTCCATCAACCCAGGGAAGGAGGCTTTTTGTTATCCCCATGTGACACGTAAAGAAACCAGGTGCAGGGCGCTCTGAAAGAAGGCTACTGGATGTCAGGTACTTCTAAGGGAAATCCTTATGAGTGTCAAAGGATGGGGGTGTCACTGTAAGCCCATTTTCCAGATGAGAAAACTGAGGCACCACGGAGGCAAGGGGTAGCTGGGGTAGAGCAGGATTTGAACCTGGCCCGGCCCAACTGCAGAGCCTGGGCTCCTTGCCTCTCATTCCACACCGGTTGGGGAGGCTCTGTGACTCGGGGACAGATGAGCAGACTTTTCCTGCCTCCTGGGGCTCGGCGAAGCACTCTTCTGGAGTGGGGACCAGCTCCCCACGCTGTCTCCATGGGAGGAAGAAGATGAGCTTTGGCAACATGAAAGAACATATTTATTTTTATTTTATTTTAATTTTTGTGGTCCTGGGGATGAAACTCAGAGGTGTTCTACCTCTGATCTACACCCCCACCACTATTTTTTTTTTTTTACTTTGAAACAGGGTCATGCTGGGTATGGTGGTGCACGCTTGCAATCCCAGTACCTGGGAGGCTGAGACCAGAGGATCCGGGTTCACAGCCAGCCTCGGCTACTTAGTGAGGCCCTCCGCAACTTAGTGAGACCTTGTTTCAAAATGAAGAATAAAAAATAGGGCTGGGGGTGGAGCTCGGAGGTAGAAGGCCCCTGGGTTCAATCCCCAGTACAGAAAAAAGAAAAAAAGAAAAAAAGAAACAGGGTCTCACTAAGTTGCTGAGGGCCTTGCTAAATTGCTGATGCTGGCCTCCAACCTGTGATCCTCCTGTCTCAGCCTCCCAAGTACTGGGATTATGGGCATGCACCACCATACCCCACTGAAAGAACATACTTAAAGCCTCGTTTTGCTTACCTGTAAAATGGGGACAGTATCCAGCTAGCTACACGGTTGTGAAGGTCACAATGATAGTGGGTCCGGGGTGTGGTCTAAGAAGTGTTCTAAGTGGTTCGTCGAATCGCCACGACCATTTCAGCACAGGTATTTTTATTTCTATTGTCAGATGCAGAAATAGAGACACGTAGAGGTGGAGTCAGAAGGCCAGAAGTTAAACCACCAGGACAGGCCCCAGCACATAGTAGGTTCATAGCAGACATCGGCCTGCTTCTCCCAGGAAGATAAGCAGAGGGGCTCCATCTCCTAGGAAACAAAACAAGGAGAGAGTTAAATTTAGAAAAGCCAAGCCAGGTTAGAGTAAACCCCTTATCCAGCCCGGCAGCAGAATCAGGATGGGAAATTAGCTTCAACCACCACAAAACCTAGCGGGGAAGTCAGGACACCTGCCAACAGGGATCAGCAGTGCGGGGAGGGGGCCCCTCCAGGAGGCAGCCCCTGGATCTGGGGTCTGGTGGGGTGGTCAGGGGGATGCCCCAGACTGAGCGTGGGAGACCCTCGCCTGAGACAGGTGGCCTTGCCCTATCTGGGAAGCTCTGGAGGTAGCACTGAGTCCCCAGCGGTGACAGGGAACACAGGCTGATGACAAGCCACCAAGATGCAGAATAACGTTTCCTAGCTGACACTCCGCCCCATCCCCCACCTCTCAGAGGAGCGCGGGGATGCTCATCCTCCCCCTGCCCCTCCCCCTGCAGATGGTGCCTGTCCCCTCACCCCCCACCCCAGAACGTCTTGTCTCGTTTAGCACCACTAAATGGCAAGCCCAGAGGTGCAGCGAGGGAAGGGGCCGGGGTAATGAACTCCCATTGGCTTCCTTCACGAGATCACTGCCTTAATTTACGAGGCCTGAGCGAGTCTCATTTCCCCAGTGCGCGTTGAGTAATTAACTATTAATAAAAGCATTACTGAGTTAACCACGGGGGCATGTTTAATTCATGGGGCAGCCCAGGAACAGGACGGGAGGCGCGGGCTCAGTGGGAGATTCCTCCTAGGGCAAAATATTACCAGCAGGAGGCCGCCCAGCTAGACCTTCGGCCCCCTGCGGAGGGCCATTACTTCCGTCCCTAACCAGAGGGACTGATGCCCAGGAGGGGAGCAAGCCGCCCCCAGCAGAGGGCTGCGGAGTGGGGGAGCAGAGGGTGGGGCACTGGGAGGGTTGAGCCCTGGCGAGAGGCTCCCTGCTTGGTGGCTAATGATGCAAGTGACCCTGGGCAAGTCGCTTGGCCTCTCTGAGCTTGTTTCTCATCTGGCAAGAGGGACCACTAATAACGACGACTTCTGGGATAGGCTGCAGGACTGAAGGAAATCGGGGATGGGAAAGGATGTGGTAAGTGACCCAGTGCACCTCACTCGGACGCATCTCTTTAAGACCAGCCTTGTCCCTCTCCCTAACCCAGAGACACACGCAATTGTTAAGTGATGGCGCTGGGGTGGGGGACCTCTGCTTTGTTCTGGAGAACCTGGTGGAACATTCCCTATCCGGATACCTCCTGGGGGCCTGAAGGCTTTCCAAAGGCAGGCCAGTACCCCCCTCCATCCCCTTTCCCCATGTGCACCCCTGGCATCCCTGGTGAATGAATTCTTATCGCCCAAGTTCACCACCCTTGCACTCACCCACCCACACCCCTGGGCCTTCACGTTTGCTCTTCCCTCTGCGTGGTATGCCTTTCTTTTTTCATCTACTTAGCAAACTTCTATTTAGTCCTCAAGACTCCGTTCAAAAGAGTCAGCTCTTCCTGGAAGTCTTAGCTTTCCTTCTGACCCAGATAGAATAGGTTACTCCCTTTTCTCTGCCTCCCAGACATTCTATCATGGCATCTACCCATCCACCCACTCACCCATCATCCACTTATTCACCCACCCATCCATCATCCACCCATCCATCCATTCACCAATCCATCATCCATCCATTCACCCATCCACCCATCCACCATTCACCCATCCATCCATCCATCCATCCACCCACCCATCCATTCACCAATCCATCATCCACCCATTCACCCATCCATCCATCCACCCATTCATTCACCCATCCATCATCCATCCATCCATCATCCACCCATCTATTCACCCATCCATCATCCGCCCATCCATCCATCCATCCATTCACCAATCCACCATCCACCCATCCACCCATCCATCATCCATCCATCCATCCATCCACCCATCCATCATCCATCCATCCATACATACATACATACATCCACCCATCCATCCATCCATCCATCTATCCACCCATCCATCCACCCCTCCATCATCCATCCATCCATCCACCCCTCCATCATCCATCCACCCATCCACCCACCCATCCATCCATCCATCCATCCACCCATCCATTCACCCATCCATCATCCATCCATCCATCCATCCATCCATCCATTCATCCATTCACCAATCCATCATCCACCCATTCACCCATTCATCCATCCATCCATCCATCCACCCATCCATTCACCCATCCATCATCCATCCATCCATCATCCATCCATTCACCCATCCATCATCCATCCATCCATCCATCCATCCATCCATCCATTTTTTCAACCAAACACCTAGAGTGTGCATCTCTGGTCCCACTGCAGGTTTGGACAAGTCTGTCCCTAGACAGTAGTTCCTAATCTTTTGAGGGTCAAGAATACTCTCTCCTAGATAAATACACATATGCACATACATGCCCGGTGATGCTTCCCTCTTCAAGGATCCCTGGTCCTCCCTAGAGCCAGGCCGTGGCCCTGGGCAGGTGGATGCTGGGGTGCAGTGTCCAGACCTACCACTGGGAGTGAAGGATTTACTCCCCCAACCACAGAGCGTGGCTAGAAGACAGCCCTCAGCCATCAGCCCTTGTGGGGAATTGTCTTGCTTTGAAGAAAACTGCCCCCACCTTAAGCCATACCTCCTTTTGGGGGGCAGGCCCACCACCAATGACTGGTCAACCGGAACCTTTCACCCCATCTCAGAGCAACTCCAGCGCTCCCTGTGGCATTGGCTGAGGCCTTCATCTGGATCCCCTGGAAGCTCAACTTCCCCCTCTGCCACATCCCTCATCCCTCTCCTCCCTTCCACAGGTGTTTTCCCCAAGACCACTTTCTAGTAAACACTCCGCTCTATCTCCATCTCTGAGTCTGTTTCCCAGGGAACCTGCTGGTTGAAAAGCCCACAGAAGTTCCTTGAGGACAGGGACAGTGTTTTAATGACTTCTATTATCTCCAGCAGCTAGCACTGGGCAGGCACGTTATAGATGCTCCCAAAACATATATTGAATGCATCTGAATGCATTTTTTTCTGGTCCTTTGTTCTGCCCCTCTGTTGTCCTCAGTGGCAGAGTTCTCATCAGATATCAGGAGAAAGGGACGGCCCGCCAGCAGATGCCAGCGGGACTGGGGGCTGCCGGCCTGTTTCAGGGAAATGTACCAGTTGCCAACGAAACTGTAAATAACCATGGGCGGAAATCAAGCTAATTGGTTACTAAGAAGCAGGGGGAAGGGGCCTGGCTGGTGTCACGGGCTGTGTGGTTAAGGACAGGCTCAGTGGGAAGCTGGGGGGGGGTGGCAGGAAGGGCTGGTGGTGCTGGGCGACGGCCTCTTTTAATAGGGTAAATCATGTCTTTTCTTCTAAGTGCTGAGGATTGAACCCAGGGCCTCACACGTGCTAGGCAAATGCTCTACAACGGAAATACACCTAGGGCAAATCACTTCAAAGTTAGAAGCTGTAAAACCCACACTTTAGTTTCCACTATTGAAAACTCCTTTGCAGAACAATTGTCCATTAAGTGACTCCCCTGTGCCAGGCATCACGGCGAGGATGGGGACCTCGGAAGGCCAGGGCTCCGCCGTGCTATCCCTTCCCTGTGCTCTGCCACCTGGGCAGCTGATGCGGCAGTGTCATCGCTGACGTTTACCGAAAGCTAATGGGTATGCACCCAGCGCTGTGCAAACTGTTTACATGTTTTGTCTTTACAACTAATTCACTAGGAGATGTATTAGTATTCCTTCTTCTTTTTTTTTTTAGTACTGGAGGTTGAACCCAGAGGCATTCTACCTCTGAGCTACACCCCCCAGCCATTTAAAAAAAGATTTTTTTTTTTAAATTTTGAAACAGAGCCGGGCGTGGTGGCGCACGCTTGTAATCCCAGTACTGTGGGAGGCGGAGACCGGAGGATCCGGGTTCGCGGCCAGCCTCAGCGCGCATGTGCGCACGCGTGATCTCTCTCTCTCTCCTCTCTCCTCTCTCCTCTCTCTCTCTCTCTCTCTCTACCTAGTGAGGGCCTCCACAACTTCGTGAGACCCGGTTTCAAAAATAAAGCATAAAAAATAGGGCCGGGGGGTGTAGCGCGGAGGTAGAACACCCCTGCGTTCAATCCTGGGTACCGCAAAAAAAAAAAAAATTGAAACAGGGTCTTACTAAGTTGTTGAGGGACCTTGCTAAGTCATTGCTAAGGCTGGCCTCGAACCTGCAATCCTCCTTTTCTTCTAAGGGCTGAGGATTGAACCCAGGGCCTCATAAACTCAGCCTCCCAAGTACTGGGTTTTACAGGCATGTGCCACCACACTTGGCAGAGAGGACTCAAGCTCAGAGAGGATCAGCAACACGCCCAAGATCACGCAGCAGATCACAGGGCAGAGAGAAGTGAATCTCAGCCCGACAGCGCCCCAGGCTGTATTCTTAGCCACTGTGAGCTTATTCTCCACAGCCGTGAAATAGGTCCACCAATTCCTACTGCACTGGTTGCTGGGGATTAAACGACCATGCGAAGGGCCGGAGCGTGTCCAGTGGGTGGTCCCTTCTGTTCTTCCCTCCCCGTTTCCATCTCTCTTTCCTCTGGGCTGGAAGGGTGGCTCCAAGGACAGGCATCTTTGTCCCTAAGCCCAGGAGTACCTGCCACATGGCCCAGCACTGTCTGAATGCTGTTGCCCCGAATGGGTGATCTGGGAGTCCCCACTCCTGTTCTCTGGACTACAAATTGGGGGCCTGATGCTAGTCCATGCCGCAGAGAGCCGCGGCAAGTACTGCGGAGAGAATTCTCCTGGCGCCATGTAACTACTCTCAGGCCACTGGGATTCCCATGGGGTCATGGCAGAGTGGAGCAGACACAGTTGGAGATGATTCTCTGAGCCCCTAAGGCGGAGACTGGTAGCAGAATGAAGATGCAGGTACGCCAGGTCCTGCCGGATGGCTCAGATAGCTCCCACTGCAAACCCCAGCTCGTTCTGTCCCCACTACAATGCCAACTGCAGACATCCTTGTATATTGGGGGCATTAACCTTCCTTCCACTGTAGGCTCCCAGGAGAGGCAGTGGGCATGTAAGCACTTAAAACTGGACCCTGCAGGTCAGCCCTCCTCCCTTCTCCTCCTTCTTCAGAAGCCTGGGAGCTGGGGACAGATACCACAGCCTTGGAGGGACCAGTTACATCCTCAGCCTCCCTCAACCTGTGCAAGCACCGAGTTGCCATGGAGACGCTGCAGCCCAGAGATGCAATGGCTGCAGACAGCACGGGTGGTTCGAGGGCTCAGAGCTGAGGGTGGCCGTTGTGGGGCCTGGGCACCTGGGCGGGCTGGGTGGGGGAGGGGCCCTCCTCTAGGCCTGGCTGGTAATTGCCGCTAAGTGAGGGCCTGTCATTGAGGCCAACGTGTGTGCTGTGAGGGCCCCTGTGCTGCACCCTGTAATTACTGCACCAGACAGCAGCACTTGCTCCCTGTGCCCGCCAGAGGGGCGGTGGGGACAGACAGGAAGCGCTCCCCGCCCGGGCAGCCTCTCTCTGCCCCTCCTTGACTGGCTGTCCCTTCAGTCATCTATTGGGAACCCAAGCTTTCTTTAATCCTGGCCTCTGAGCTGGCAGAACCCACGGGAGCCAGATAAGGTGCAGCTCCAGAGCCCCGGTGCTGCCTTCGTTTGCTGATGCCGCTGGGAACGGGAACGGGAGGCCAATGCTGGGTCTAACTCCTCCTGCGCAGAGGCTCTGTGGGCCTCGGTCTCCCCGGCTGTAAACCTGGAGCTGGACTTCATACTTCTTCTTTTTTTTTGCAGTACCGGGGATTGAACCCAGGGGCATTTTACCTCCGAGCTACACCCCCGGCCCTATTTTTCATACTTTATTTTGAAACCCGATCTCACGAAGTTGCGGAGGGCCTAAGTAGCTGAGGCTGGCTGCGAACCCGGATCCTCCAGTCTCTGCCTCCCAAGTACTGGGATTACAAGCATGCGCCACCACGCCCGGCTTGACTTCCTACTTCTTAAGGATCTTTTTGCTGCAGGGTTGGCAAACCGCAGCCAGCGAGCCCGAGTCCATCTTTTGTAACATTTCACTGGGACACAGCCACGCCCCTACTTCTGTATCGTCTACAGCTTCTTCGTGCTACAGCAGAGTTGAGAAGTTGCGACAGATGCCATATGGTCCCCAAAATGAAAATATTTACTATCTGTCCCTTTACAGAAGTTTGCAGACCGGTTTCTAGATATTGAGGGTCTCCTGGGCTTAATTAACCAAGGGAGCTCCAGTGGCTCCAATCTGATTAGCCCAGTTTATAACCAGTGTCCACTTGGTCCTCACCTGTGCACCCCCATGGCCCTCTCCCCAACCCCCCGCCCCTTCTGCCTGGATTTGGACAGTGGTGGCAGGCCGGCTGGGCTGGGCATCGCAGTGTGGGGCAATGGCGCCACCTGCTGTGAGTGCCTGATGCACTCTGGGCAGAAGCCTCGCCCAGGGGCCGGCAGCTCCCCCTGCAGGCCAGGCGCAGAACCACAGCATGCCAGGGCACAGGGCTATGCCTTCCTCTCCCCACTTTTTAGACTCCAAGCTGGAGAAATGGGCAAACTTGTCCAAGATGGGTGAGCGGAAGGCCGGGGGCGCAGGGCCCCTCCCAGGAGGCAGATGGGGAATCATACAGAGGTGCAGACTGGCTGCGACTCACCAGCCACTCACTTGGTAATTATTTTTTCTAGGTCCTGATCTCTTGGTTGTTTAAAGGATTTAAAAAATAAACACGTAGCTGGGTGTGGTGGCGCATGCCTGTAATCCCAGTGCTTGGGAGGCTGAGACAGGAGGATCACAGGTTCGAGGACAGCCTCAGCAAGTAGTGAGACTCTCATCAAGCTAATGGGACCCTGTTTTTTATTTTTTTAAAATAGGGCTGGGGGTGTAGCTCAGATGTAGAATGCCCCTGGGTTCAATCTCCAGTACCACTAAATAAATAAATAAATAAATGAATGTAGCATTTAACCTGTTACCAATATTGCTAACATTTCACGTTCAAAATGACTCTGAGATAATTTCCATTTAAGAGGGAAAAACCACAGCACAGAGACGTTAAGTTATTTGCTTAAGGTCATACAGTAAGTGAGAGTTGGGATTTCAAATCTAGGCTGTGAAAATGTGTCGTCTCCAGAATATTGTGCTCAGTAAATATTCGTTTATTCTTTGCCTGCAGGTGTGGTGGGGCTCCAAGGAGGGGGCACTGGGGCTTGAACAGGAACATGAGAGACACAGTTGGCTAGGCTTAGGACCAGTCACTTAAGGAAGGCCCCAGGCAGGGAGAACCCCCCCCGCCCCCATGCCTCCAGGCAATGAGTGGCCAGTGGACCATAAACCATTTATTTCCAAACTATAAATAAATCTGCTCTCTGAGAAAGACCCTGTCCAGGTGAGGAGGCCCGGCCTCTCCCCGTCCCTTCCCAACTGCCTTCAGTCCAAAGTCAGTCCCTTGGAAAGCCGCTATGCCTCTGAAATTAGTCTTGGTCTCAGGGCCTAGCCAAGTCGAGAAGAACCCACCCACTGCCCTCTCCACCATGATCCCAGAACACTGTGGCCCAGCTCCAGCCAGGTCCCAGGCAGGCCTGGCTTACTGCAACTGCCCAAGCCAGGAAGGAGAGGAAGGGAAAGGGCCACAGCCACAGGTCTGCTGGCGCCTCCCAGGCCACCGCTCCCAGCTGGGCCCCCCATTGCTGAGCGCACGGAGCATGCTGGTTAGGGCTGTGGCTTCCAAGTCCGCCTGGCTGCTCACTGCTGCCCCTGGGCCACAAAGTACTCCTTCTCCTCACTGTCCTCCTCCTGCTGGCTGCTCCGGAGCAGCAGCTCCAGGTCGGGACTGGAGCCCAGGCCCTTCATGGCTTTAGGGCCACCATCACCTTGGGGGAGAGAGATGACAGTTATGGGCCTGACAGTGGTGTTCTTGGTGTGCCCTGATCTGCACGTGCACTCACCCACGCCCCCACCCCTCTGGAAATGACCCCATGTCTTCCCGGCAGGGCGGCGGCAGCACCACCAGGCCTCCTTCCCCAGCTTCAGCGCAGCAGTGAGAGGAACCGACTGGAGCCAGCCACTAGGCCGCAACGGCCTGGGGAAGGCGAGAGCCACTTGGCTCTACAGGGCAGGGCTGGACCAGGGCTAGGAGAAGTCTCGTGCTAAGAGTCACTGGAAGAATGGCAGCAAAGAACTGAAGCTTCTGGAAGGGCTCGGGTTACCTTTGGAGTGCAAGGCTTTGAGGGCGACATGCAGGGATATTCCCGAGAGGCAGAGAGCGAAGCCCAGCCAGTTGAGGAGACTGATCTGGTCGCCCAGCAGGTGGGCGGCCAGCAGCAAAGTACAGACTTCCTGCGGGCAGACAAGGGGGGCGGTCAGCAGGAGCCCCTCCTTAGGCAGGGCAGGGAGAAGAGCCAGGGGGCTGCTCTGACTGGAGTGCTCCCCAACCACTTCCCCTTTGTCACTGAGATGTAACGGAGCAGGCAGTTTCCACAGAATCCAGTCAGCAGTGAAAGGCACAGCAGATCCACAGCCCACACCACGTGCGCGGGACCACAGTGCGCCTGCCATAGGGGAACGCGGGCCACGCCGGGCTCTGAGGACAGTCCCGGGGTCCTTCATAAACAGTGACTATAGATGGGGCTGGGGGACAGTTGGTTCTGAGCTGCTGCTTCCACCTCATCCTTCGGCTGCAGCTGGAGAGCCTGGGTGGCCTCACTCCTGGTTTAGGTAGCACTGCTCCAGTGTGGGTGTCCATGTGTGCAAGAAAAGACCCCTCCTGGGCAGGGGCTGCTGGGCGCACGGGAGAAGGGAGAAGGAAGAGAGCAGGAGGGACAGGAGGAGTGCTCTGAAGTGGCCGTAAAGGCGAGACTGGCGACATGATGTACCCACCCCTGCGGTGTCCACGGGGGACACCGCCAACCAATCACTGAGCTCTGGCTGGGTCTGGATGGGGCTCCTCAGCCGATGGCTCCAGGCCACTCCAACGTGTCCAGAGCCGCCAGTCAAGAGAAAATGCGAACACACTCCAGGTCTAGCGGAGCCAGGCCTGGCTCCGAGTCGCCGGCCGTGCATCCGTGGACAGGAGTGGCTCTTCAGGTCTCTTTCCCTACCTCTGTCGTGGGGAGATGGCGCCTGCTTGGGGCTGAGGGGGCGTGCGGAGAGGAGATACGAGCATCGTGCCTACCACTTAACCAGGCACTTCCGTCTCCCCCGCAAAGGGCCGGGAGGGCAGGAGCCCTGACGGAAGCCGCTGGTGAGAAGCCCACACGGGGCTCCCCTCCGGGTTAGGACCAGGGTCGCCTCAAGCCTGTACCTTGAAGATGCCAGCAATGGAGAGAGTGAGGCTGGAGGTCCTGGAGACCAGGAGGAACTCAGAGAAGCCCAAGCCGAAGGCGAGAATGCCGCCCAGGAAGAGGCTCCCGAGGACCCGCAGGAGCAGCCCTGTGTCCTGGAAACGGAAGATTTTCTCAGACGTGGACAAATGGAGACCTGAAAGCAACGGGAGACAGAGAGGGAGGCCAGGTCCTGGGCCGCTTCCGCCAGCCCTACCCGTCAACCAGAGGGGCTTTGTCATCGCCACAGTGACATTTATAGAGCACCTGCTGACCACGGCCTGGGAGAAATGGCAGGAAGGACGAAATAATCCCACAAAGCCGGGCGTGGCAACACACGCTTGTAATCCCAGTACTTGGGAGGCTGAGACAGTTGGATCGCAGGTTTGCGGCCAGCCTCAGAAACTTGTGAGGCCCTCTGCAACTTAGTGAGACCATGTTTCAAAATAAAGAATAAAATAGGGCTGGGGGTATGGCTCGGAGGCAGAATGCCCCTGGGTTCAATCCCCAGTACCACACACACACACACACAATCCCACAAAGGTGGACTAGGACCTGGGGAGACTGAGGAAGCCAAGACGGCTGCCAGGGAGGCCAGGGCAAGACAAGACAGAGATCCTAATAGGGAGGGTTCCAGACCTGTAGGCCAGAGGAGAGGGGCTGGCACCACACAGGAAATCGAGGGCGGCGCCCTGCTCCTTTTGACAGGATTTTGGGGTGCTGGGGATGGAACCCAGGGCCTTGAGCATGGTAGGCAAGCGCTCTACCACTGAGCCGCACCCCCACCCCAACCAGGCCTTGCTACTACATACGGGACTTGGGCTGAGAGACGTTTCCTTTCTGGACTTGGGTTTCCTTACTGACAAAATGGCAGGACTGGGACTACATTGGTGTTTCGCCAACAAGCAGTATAATTTGATGAGCATTCCTCAAAGAAAACATAAATATACAACAAAAGCCGCAGCTCCTTGCTCCACAGAAGCCCAAATGCACACACATGCCCATGCACCACATTTTGCTTCAATTTTGGGGAGTCCCTCCGAGACAGACTCCCAGGGTCCCTACCAGCAGCACGGTCGCCACGGTGTATTGGGGTGAGGTTAGCCCCGCACTGGGCACATCAGAGACCCAGTGGCACTGGAAGCTGACAAGATCATTGGGGTTTGGGAGGGAAGTACCAAAAAAATGCACAGTGACGGTCCCCAGGCCGGCGGCCTCGCAGCGGAGGACATCTTGTTTGGTGCTGGGCTCAGCAGTGCTGCAGAGGCGTTGGCAAATTGAAGGGAATTCGGGGAAGAGCAACATAAGTAATGAAGGCGCTTGGGGGATTAATTTACCAGAAAAGATTAAAGGAGCTAAATCCATGCAGCTTTGCTAAGTGGCGACTACCAGGGGCTTTTGGATGAGGGTTTGCAGAGACGGGGACGGTGCAGACGCCGGGGAGGGGGCATAATGAGGGAACGGGGAGAGATTTTAAAAAGGGAAAACATGAGGCTCGGAACAGAAGTTTCCTGGACAACGGGGCTGCAGAATAATTTTCTCGGGGAGGTTGGAGACGCTTCACTGCTTGAAACTTAAATGGATGTGGGACAGAATCTTCTGTAATGACCCCGAGGACAGCTAGGACTCTGGGAGGAAGGATAAATAGACAGAGGACAAAGACTAATCCCAAAGCCCTGGCGGAAGGAAGGGGGCGCTGTGCGCCCGCCTCACCTCCTCTCTGGAAGCTGACAGTGGAGGGAAACAACAGATGGACTCTCGTCCCCAGGTTCCTGCATGCTGGCCCCCAGCCCCCCACCCCGGAAGCCCACACTCCCCGGTATACACAGTTACATGACACAACACGGTTAAACCTCCCGTCCCACTTCCCAGGATGCCCTGCCTCCACTAGCTCACCCACCACTCATCCTCCGAACACCTGGTCTTTGCCTCGCCCCACATCCCGAGGGCCTGGCTCTGCCCCTCTGAGAGCAGTATGCTTGGTGGCCAAGAGTGAGCTTAACCCACCTGGAGCCAGGTGGCTGGACCCAAATTCTGGCTTCTTTATGAGCTATGGGACCTTGGGCAAGCTATCTTTCCTTCTCTGTGCCTCAGTTTCTCTCACCTGCCACATGAGGATAATAACAGTATTGCCACGTATGTTTTCTGGGGGGATTAAATGAGTTGACATGTTTAAAACGATTAAAGTCGTCCTGGGGTAGATTTAGCGCTCTGTACAGTCATTATCATGAGTATCCCCTGTATTTTATGTACTTTCTATGCAGCATTTATTCCACTCGATTCTAGCCGCATTTTGTTTACGTGTCTGTCTAGCCCCAAACCATGGCTCCTGGGGGCGGGACCGCGTGTCTGCTCTCAGGAGCCTCTGTGGCTAGCACTATGCTGGGCTCAGAGCAGGGATTTGTTGTACTGAGGTGCCTGCCCTGGGGGTAGTCGGCCCAACGTACCTTCAAATATGGCAAAGAGAGGGAAGAGCCCCAGAAACATGAGTGGCTGCAGGTGGAACATGGTGTCGATGGGGTTCTGCAGGCCTGCGGGTAGGGACAGAGGGGAGCCATCAGGTCTGGCTCTGCCTGCTTGGCGCGCAGCCAGCTGGGCCCGCCCCTCACACACGCTCACCCAGCTCGGCCTTCTGCAGGAGCATCTGGGTGAGGGTCCAGCGGATGCCGCCGATGAATGAGGCCCCCAGCACCAAGGCGAAGCCCTCCACGTTGAACTGAGTGGACTTGTAGGTGAACATGAAGAGGCCCCCGGCGATGAGGAGGACCACCAGGACGAGCGCCGCACGCTGGAGGATGGGGAGCAGGTGCGGCTAACTCGGGGGCTCGAGTGGTAAGAGCTCATCACTCCTGGAGTTTGGGGGTCAGCAGCCATCTTGGCTGCCCCTGGGGTAATAAAGCCTTCTATTCCTCACACCCCTCCTGGGGAGTCTTGGGCAGTCCGTGCCTGCTGCTGTTTGCAGGGCTGACATAGAGCCTGCAAGTCCCTAACATCCCTACCCATGCAAACATACTGCAAACATTTCTGATGTCTGTCCCAGGCCCCAGGTGGCCTCACAAAGCAGGGGCCCCCAGGACCCAGCTCTGCGCGAACCCCATGCTTTCTCTTTCCATCAGCACCCTGCTATACTCGTTTCTAAATTTCTCCATATTGCCCCCGTGTCTAGGTCCCTTCTCAGAAAAGGGAATTATTGCCACCTGGGCTGGGCTGTCACCTCTCATATTCCTCTTTTATTCTTGGCACACCCAGGGGTAGGCGGGACAAAGGAGACATGGGGGCCTCACCAGCTCCTCCAGCTTGAAGATCAGAGAGAAGATCAGGATGAATAGCACAGCCGAGGATTTGGTCATCGTGTACCTGGAAGCAGAAATTACCCACAATGCACTGCTGGAGCCGGGCTCGGGCCCACCACCCAGAAAGAGCCCAGAGCCTGATCCAGTGGGCTGGAGGGACCTGCTGGAGGCCACTGGCACTGCTCAGGACAGCAGGGCAACCTGGGTACAAAAGACCAAAGGGAGCCAGCCTGAGTCATCTGGACTGACAAGGGACCTTTTACCAGAAGAAATGTCCAAAGCCTCTGACCTATCACTGGGAAGAAGAGGCTACAGGTCTGACATTGTGCTCGCCAAATCCTATCTTTACCTAGCCCTTGGCGGAGACCAGGTGAGGCAGAAGGAAGAGAAAAGGGGACAGAGAGAAGCAGGCAGTGTGTTCTCTGAAGCAAAACATCAGAAAGAACTAACTGTCGTGCAGGCCCATGCCCACACGGGTGCGGCGGGGCTGCGCGCTCTGCGGCTTTGTCGCCTGTTGTCCCCTGCTCCGTCCGAGCCCCTGGCTTCCCCCTGCTGCCCGGCAGGCAGGCACAGCATCCCCTCTGCGCTGGGCTTACGGAAGAGGCTGGAGACTTCCTGGAGAGCTGCTGGGTGCCAGGGAGGAGCTGAGAGAGCAAGGGCTGGTCCCAGCGCGGTGGAGTGGCCGGGCCGCTGGCCATGAGCGTAGACAGCCAGCTGGACAGACAGAGCGAGCTTGAGTCTGAAGGGAGGTGGCAGGGCATGGCCGGTACTCACAGCGAGACAGTGATGTAGAGGAAGCTCCAGTTGGACAAGCCCACGTCAAGTGCTGTTGCCAGTGCTGTGGAGACAAGGGGCGCCATGACTGCTGTGGCCTGGGCACACCGAACCAGGGGGCCAGCATCTCCCTCAGAGACCCGCTTTGCCTGCACCTCCCTGGCTTCCTCTCTGGGAACCTGAGGTCTTCCTCTCCAGCCAGTAACCAAACAGTTCACCCCTGGCCAAAAAGTGGGGCAGGCTGGCTGCAGCAGCAGGGCTGGAGTCCATTCTGATCGGCTGTGGCCCACGTTATTTATTTCCATTTGTCAATTGATTTGAATGCTGCCCCGCCATGAGCCTGGTGACCCTGTCAGTCCCCTAGTGAAAACCATTCCTCCTCAGGATGAAACAAACTCAAGAGGGCACCTGGCCCTCCAGGACGGACCCATCAACCCTCTCCTTTCTCGTCTCCCACTCCCTCTCACCAGCGCCAAGTTCTCAGCATCTGGGGACACTTTGAGTCCTCATGTGCTCCTGGGTCCCCCTCCCGGCCTGGTCCCACCCACCCTTCAGGTCCTGCCTGCTTGACACCTGACCTAGGAATCTTCCTGGTGGCAGGCTGGCCTTGCTGTGGCCCCCTACGGCTCCAGCACAGCCCTGTGGGAGAGGGAGCCCGAGGCCATGGCTAAAGCAGGGCTCTCTTGGGTGTGTGTGGGGAGTAGGAAGGCAGGAGAACTGAAGAGGCAGCAGGGCTGAGGGCGGGCGGGCGGCGGGTGGAGGAGGCCCAGGAGGAGGGAGGGGCCTTGGCCTCAGGGCCACCTCCTGGTTCCTGGGCAGCCCTCCTCCTGCCTGGACACATACCTGTGGGGGCCACTCTTCTGAGGTAGTCGGTCCAGCTCAGCACCACGCGGGCCCTGTGGCTGGAGCACTGAACCAGCGCCCTGGACAGGGCGGAGAAGAGGAAGATCACGGCCAGGTGCAGCATCGTCATAAACAGGGGGAAATGGAAGCTCTGCGGGAGCCCAGAGCAGACGCGGGCTGCGTCAGGGCACCTGCATGCCTGCCTCCCGCCTCCTCCCCAACAGTGACGGGCTGATCTGTGATCTGCAGCCTGAGGGGCTCCCGTCTATACCACAGTCCTTTACAACAAGAGGCCATCAGTCCCAACTTTGGATGTCACACCGAGAAGTGGCACCCAGGGGTTCACTGCCAGCCCGGTGCTGTCTCCACTACTTCAACACCTGCTAGCTACCTGCTCAGCCCTGCCGACGGCCCATGCCCAGGCAAGAGCCGCTCTGGGCCAATATGGCCGTCCCAATTATGGCCACTTCGTCCCCGCCCCCTGCCCCGGCCAGGCCTCTAGTTACCTTTGTCAGCCATTTGTTATAGAAGGTGATGCCGATGGAGAAGCAGTAGTAGAGGAGGACCAGCCCCAGAGTCAGCACCGCCTTCCACACGAAGGCCACGTCAAGGGCCCACCTCCCCATCCGTGGAGGCCGCGGCTTCCAGCACCCTGGCCACAGGGACAGGCGCCTCCCTTGAAGACGGCCCACAGGAAGCGCCAGCGAGCTGGACCGTGGCTTTCAACAAGGAGATCTCTCAGCCGGAAGGGTTCTCTTTGCCTCCATCATTTGGAATGGTCAACGTGGCCCCAGGTGAGTCCTCACCTAAGGGGCTGGTGGCCCGAGCTGACAGGTTCCATGGTCTGCTGAATGCAGGGCCCACGGGTCTCCAGGTCTGCGGCTAGAAAGACGAGAGGGCGGCTCTGGTGGCGCCCGAGGGCCTGCCTCCCACACCCAGCACAGTCACACAGAGCCCAGGCCACGCCCACGCTCTCCGTCCCCTCAAGCTGTTCTCCACGGCCGCCACAAAAGTGACCTTTTCAAGACGCAAATCTGATCATGCCAGATCACTGCTTGAAATGCTTCAGCGGCTTCCAGTGCTCCTAAGGCAAAGGCCAAAACCCTTCCGGGGACTCCTAAGGTCCTGACCTGCCCTGCCGGTGTCGCCAGCCTCAGCCCCAGCCCCAGGCTCTCCCAGGCGGGTCGAACGACTGACGCCCTTCAGTCCTTCCTCAGTCCCTCCTGCTTATCTTGGACTGTCCCCCCACATTGGTTCCTGAGAGCCAGATGAGTCTCATGTCCCCCACTTTTCCTTATAGCGCTTGTGTGGGGCATGATTCAAGTATGTCTTGTGTCCCCTGCAAGGCTGTGAGCTGCATGAGGACAGGGACAGTGTGTCCACAAAGGCTCCACCCACACCTGGCATTCTGTAAGTTCTCCATTTGGTCTGCTGGCTCAGTGGCAGAGAGCATACACATGACTTTCAGGGCACTGATCTGGTCTTAGGGGTTAAAAATGGACTAGGAAATGGGTACTTCTCTGACCCTAGCCTCTCACAACTACTCCCACAGGGGCGGTGCCTGCTCAGGGTCTTGCCAAACCAAACTGCTCCCTGTCACTCCACCAATCCAACAACCCTGACAAGTGCCCTGTGAATGTCCAACTTGGAGACGACGGACCTATCTGTGCCTGGGGGAGCCGGGGCCCAGAGTCGTACCTGACGCTTCATCTGTGTCCCCGCCCCGGAGATGTCCCACCCTGCAGAAGTACCACCTCGTTCCTGAAGCCTGCTTAGGGCCCCACAGTCGGTTCTGAGGGAGAGATTACAGCTCTGGAACCTGCGCTCTCTTCCCCGCCCCCACAAAAACTGGGAGCTGGCACAAGGTGCCGCCCAAGGGCTCCCCAGGGCTGTAGTTCTCTTTAGAGGTGTTTGGAATTGTGGTGGTGATTCTGGGGGTGCTTCCGGCACAGAGTGAGCAGGGACTATGAAGGCGTAGTGCACCCTGCTAAGAACTGTCCTACAGTGTGCATGCCTAAGAACTGTCCTACAGTGTGCATGCCTAGGAACTGTCCTACAGTGTGCATGCCTAGGAACTGTCCTACAGTGTGCATGCCTAGGAACTGTCCTACAGTGTGCATGCCTAGGAACTGTCCTACAGTGTGCATGCCTAGGAACTGTCCTACAGTGTGCATGCCTAGGAACTGTCCTACAGTGTGCATGCCTCTGACATTCGTGTAGGTGGAAGACTGGCCTATGATTACCAGAACCCAGAACGTAACTCAGCCATGAACATAAACACACAGCGGTTTTCCCATGGTTCCACCACACGCTGAAGATTCCGAGAACACAAGTCACGCACATCCAGGGGCAACTGGACTCTTTTTGTCAAAATGATACCAAGAGCTCCCTTTCTGAGCTGCCGACACACCTGGCCACAGGAGCCTGTGTTTGTGGCTGTGGGGTCCCCAGATGCTCTGGGGAGGGGAAGCCACATGCGGCTTCACCGTCGCTCTCATATCCTTGCACCCAGGAATTTCCAGATAGAAACACACTTTATTTTATTATCAACTACTTTTTGTATAATAGTTAGGGCACCATTGATTTTTTAAAAAATTACACGGAGTTTTTACTAATCATGTTTCATTTCAGGATAATAAAGGGCATTGTTTTAAATATTTATGATAAAAGGGTGTATTAGAACCGATGCATTGAGTGTCACTGTCCTGCCTGGTCTAATGCAGCCTCACTGCTTGAAATGTCTCTGCAAGCTGACATCTCCCCCCATGTACCCCAGCTCTGATTCCCCATGAGCCCCAAGGAAGATCCAACCGCTGACTTCCCCTCTTCAGCTGGACCTCTAGTCTCAAGGCATCTCACACCCAGAGTGTGAGATCACGTTTTTCTGCAGGGATTCATTCTCACCCGGTCTCCTCTTTCCCTCAGCCCACACTCAACCAGCAAGTACTGTCAGCTGTTATCTTTGAAAAGTACCCCAATGTGACCACCCTTCCGGACCACACTCCTGTCGTCCGAGCCCCATCCTCTCCCCTAATGACCAAGGCAGCCCCTGCAGGGCTCTCTGCTTCTCCTGCCACTCCCAGTAAGAGCGGGGCACACAGGCCTCAAACCTGGACCACAGACCTCGAGGCCCACTCTTTCTCAAACTTGGCACCACTGATGTTTGGGGCTGGGTCAGTATTTGTGGGAGGCCTGTCCTGTGAATTGGAGGATGTTCAGCAGCATCCCTGGTCTCTACCCAGGAGCATCCTTACCCCGCACCTCAAGTCATTACAACGCAAACTGTATTCAGACATTGTCAAACGTTGCCTGGGGATCGCAAGTGCTCCTTGGTGAGAACGACTGGTTACCCTACACAGCAGTCATGGGCAGGCTGGCACTGAGAGGGCTTTCTTCCTAGCACTCGCATGGGTCCTTCCAGAGGCTTCCATGCTAGGGCAGTCTGTTTCTCCCTCTGTGAACCAACTTCCTGCAGCATTTGCTGCAGTTCTCACTCCAACACTGCAATGTCCTCCCTCCACTGTTCAAACCCTGCCTTTCCTTTAAAGGACTTATCCGGGACCCTGTGACTACCCTTGCTCATAGGGGACACTGTCTCAAAGTTAATCACACTTGTTTTCTTATTAAACATTTAGAAGGTCACCTATCCCCAAACACAAAGCCAGACCTCAGCTAGAAGGGCCCTTGGAAATGATACAGCCATGTACTTGATGCGCACTCAGTAAGCACCCCTGTATGCTTAGCGCTGGATACAGATGTGAAACTGATAAGGGCCTCACCCATACCCCATGGTAAGGGAGAGCGGGCTTGCAGGGCTAAATGTCCCCTTTCAAATCTCACTTGCCCAGGAAAGGAATTCCACATTCTGCCTCAGTATCCCCAGGGAGCAGCAACCACATCAGGCTAGGGCTGGTACATCGTTGTAGCACCTGGCTCCTCTCAATACCTTCAACTTTAACATGGCTTTGTGCTTAGTGCTTACAAGTACGGGCTTTGAGGTTAAGATACTTGGGAGCAAATCCTGATGCCTCTACTTACAACTGTGTGATTCTAAACTACTTGACCTCGGGACTCAGTTTCTCCAACGGTAATAGGAGATAAAACCATCTAGCTGGGCGTGGTAACACACACCTGTAATCTTAGTACCTGGGAGGCTGAGACAGGAATATTGCAGGTTTGAGGCCAGTTTCAGCAACTTAGCAAGACTGTTTCAAAATAAAAAGGTCTGGGGGTGTAGCTGGGAGGCAGAATGCCCCTGGGTTCAATCCCCAGTGCCAAAAACAAAACAAAACAAAAACAACAAAAAATGTGTCTTCTGGGGAGGGCAGGCAATGGCATCGGGTACAACCCTTGATGCTGGCGCGTGGTAGGGGCTTACTCCCTTTACAGCAACACTTCCCCAGGGGCCCCTGCACTGCAGGCCGCACTCCTTCACCTCCTCTCCCTGTAGCCTGTCTCCACCGCTCCTGAGTCACCACACGCTCCTCCCCGTTGCCCTTTCAAAGCCCAAGTCTCCGGTCCTTTTACACAACAGACCACTTCCTCCTCCTGGGAAAACATGCTGGAGGCCACACCACCACAACCTCCTGGCTTGCCTTTCTGCTCTTCTGGACTTCTTCTTTGTCTTCTTGGCGGACACCACCTCTTCAACTTGCCTTTGGGTGCCTGAGGGTTGGACCCTGACTTTTCTTCTCTATCTTAATTCTCACCCTAAATAGTCTGGTCCTACCCAAGCCACTTGCCAATGATGTCTATGTTTTTTACAGTAACCCTAACCAGCAGACTAGTAGATCTAACTGCAATCTTGGTAGCTCCACTCCAGATAGATGCCCTAAGAAGATAGCTTAATTACTCCGTACGTCTCCAACCTATTACAGCCATTTAGTCAGTGCCAGCCTAATGCAGTTTGTTAAGACAGAGGCAAACACCAACAACGAAGTCATCTTTGACACCCCCCCCCGCCCTCATTCTTCAAATGCCACCATCAGCTCCACCACCAATTACTTCTTGACCCGTCCACTGTTCTCTCCTCTCCCACCGC
>PVJS01027422.1:0-26262 GCA_004027185.1 Glis glis | reverse complement strand
AAAAAAAAAAAAAAAAAAAAAAAAAAAACTTATGGTGGTACAGCCTGTAATCCCAGTACTGGGGAGGCTGAGACAGGAAGATTGCAGGTTCAAAACCAGCCTCAGCAACTTAGAGAGATTCTCAGCAACCTAGTGAGACCCTGTTTCAAAATAAAATATAAAATAGGGCTGGGGGAGTATCTCAGAGGTAGAGCAGCCCTGGGTTAGATCCCTAAAGCCAAAAATAAAATTAAATGTATAAAAAGTCAAAGAAAATACATCAAAATATTTCCCAAACTATACACTCTGAATGGAGCATTCATTTTATAATCAGAAAACAGCAAATATTCTTATTAAAATTCAAACGGCTAGAGATAGCAAATGAATATTAAGCCCTAAAAGTGAGACCCGAAACATTTCTTTCTGATTTTTCCAGCATATATTAAAATGGTATTCACCAAGCCATGAAAATTTAAAATTTAAAAGAAACATCGAAGAGAATATTCACAAAGATGACTCGCCCCCATTGAAAACTATGTTAAAGGAAACGTAAGCTAAACAGAAAACGAGGGGATATTCAGGAAGCTATATCCAAGCACAGACTGTCTTTACAGATATCCAACGACTCCCGTAGTTGGCAAAAGAGGTATGATAAATACAGAATTCATGTATTTTTATTCACTTATTAAAATACTTTTTTTGTATGGAACTGGGGATTGAACCCAAGGGCATTCTACCTCCAAGCTACATCCCCAGCCCTACTTTTTATTCTTTATTTTGAAACAGGGTCTCACTAAGTTTCGGAGGGCCTCACTAAGTAGCTGAGGCTGGCTTCAAACCTGCAATCCTCCTGTCTCAGCCTTCCAAGTACTGGGATTACAAGTGTGCTCCACCATGCCCGACTTTTAAAATACTATTAAATTCTAGTGTGATTAAGACACTGGAGGACACTGTTCTCAGTACAAAAAAATAAAAATAAAATAAAATAAAATTCATGTTCCTTAATGCATTCCTAACTTAAGATTTTAAAAGTCTGCTTGTAGCCGGGTGTGGTGGCGCACACTTGTAATCCCAGTACTTAGGAGGCAGAGACAGGAGGATCCTGGTTCACGGCCAGCCTCAGCTACTTAGTGAGGCCCTCTGCAACTTACTGAGACCCTGTTTCCAAATAAAGAATAAAAAAAACAAAATTGGGCTGGGGGTGTAGCTCGGAGGGAGAATGCCCCTGGGTTTAATCCCTGGTACTGCAAAAAAAATAAAAATAAAAATAAGCTGGGCATGGTGGTGCACTCTTGTAATTCCAGTACTTAGGAGGCGGAGACTGGAGGATCACAGGTTCACAGCCAGCCTCAGCTACTTAGTGAGACCCTCCGCAACTTAGTGAGACCCCGTTTCAAAATAAAGAACAAAAAATAGGGCTGGGGGTGTAGCTCAGAGGTAGAATGCCTCTGGGTTCAATCCCTAGTACCGCAAAAAAAACAAAAATAAATATAAAAAAAATAAAGGTTTGCTTGGAAGTTCGGATGAAATCGGGCATCTGTTTATTATTTCATGTGAATTACCTCCTGCATCCAACAGAGTTG
The DNA here is from genome assembly GCA_004027185.1 of Glis glis. Classification (NCBI taxonomy): domain Eukaryota; kingdom Metazoa; phylum Chordata; class Mammalia; order Rodentia; family Gliridae; genus Glis; species Glis glis. The sequence continues at coordinate 24,700 of PVJS01027422.1, read as the reverse complement.
TTTTGTGTGTGTGTGTGTGTGTGTGTGTGTGTGTGTGTGTGTTCTCATTACTTTTCCATTCTCTGCAACATCTCAATGTACTTATTTTCTAGAAGGAACCCAAGACCCACAAATGTTTGCCGGGCTCCCTGGTTAAGAATTGTTGGTGGTTTGCAACATATAAATAGAAGAAACTATAACCAGTTTCAGCCAGTCTGACGCCAGGACAAACACTGATGAATAAATAATAAGAGAGTGTTCACTAGCGTCTTTCCCTGGTGCAGACCCAGAGCCCTGCACCCGCCGCGCTCAGGCAGCCCGGCCTCTTCTACAGGCATCGCACACCACATCCGACATGAGAAATTCTCTTTGAGGCTTCGGGGAAATTCAGTGTCCCAACATGGTGCCTTCCTGCAGGGGACCTCCCCAGAAATGTCCCTTTATGTTGATAAGTTAGCACCTTCTTTTTTTTTTTTTTTTTGGTACTAGGGATTGAACTCAGGGGCATTCTACATCTGAGCTATACCCCCAGCCATGTTTATATTTTTATTTGGAAACAGGGTCTCACTAGGTTGATGAGAGTCTCACTCCTTGCTGAGGCTGTCCTCGAACCTACGATCCTCCTGTCTCAGCCTCCCAAGTACTGAGATTACAAGCGTACACCACCACAGCAGCACCATGTTTTTATATTTCATCTTTTTTTTTTTTTTTTGGTAATGAGGATTGAACCCAGGGGCATTCTACCTTTGAGCTACACCCTGATCCTTTTTAATTTTTTTTTTTTTTTACTTTAAAACAGGACCTCACTAAGTTGCTGAGGATCTCGCCTTGAGCCTACGATCCTCCAGTCTCAGCCTCCCAAGTACTAGGATTACAGGCGTGTGCCACCACACCATGCTATTTTTTGTCCTCTTTGGCTCATTCTCTCCCTTGGAAAACTTGTCCACTCCACTCCCTTAATTGCAATGTTAAAGGGATGATTGAGCAGGTTATGGTGGCACACACCTGTTCTTGTAATCCCAGTACTTGGGATGCTGAGACAAGAGAATCTCAGGTTTGAGGCCAGCCTCAGCAACTTAGCAAGACTCTGTTTCAAAATGAAAAGGGCTGGGGATGTAGCTCAGAGGTAGAATGCCCCTGGGTTCAATCCCCAGTACCAAAAAAAAAAAAAAGAAAAGATGATTGACAGTTCTGTTGAATGACTCCGTGGACAGAACTGGAGTCCTCGGCCCAAAAGATGAGGCTTATTCAATATCAGAGGGACGCCAAAATTACTCATGTCTCCCGGTCGGATCATTTACATTGCTACTTTGCTTAGTGGGGTATTTTCCTATCCATTAGGCAATCTATATTTCACAGAAACCCGCGAGCCCTGTCCTTACTGTCATTTTTCATGAAGAGTCAAAAATTTTAAGACATTTTTGCAAAGTCACACAGCTTCATAAAGGCCAGTGATAGAATTCGGAGCGTCTGTTCTTTTTTTTCTTTTTTTTTTTTTTGCGGTACCGGGGATTGAACACAGGGGCGTTCTACCTCCGCGCTACGCCCCCGGCCCTATTTTTTATACTTTATTTTGAAACCGGGTCTCACGAAGTTGCGGAGGGCCTCACTAAGTAGAGAGAGAGACAGGGAGAGAGAGAGAGCGCTGAGGCTGGCTGCGAACCCGGATCCTCCGGTCTCCGCCTCCCAAAGTACTGGGATTACAAGCGTGTGCCACCACGCCCGGCTCGGAGCGTCTGTTCGTAAGTGAGGTGGTTTTCCATTCTCTCTCACTGTCCAAATTACATTTATCTGAACACTGGGGACTTTTTATCAAGCATCTACTATAAATGAGATCTGGTCTGGAACTCCAACAGTGGGTAACCAAGATGTGGTTCTTGCCCTTGGGGAGTTTTGAATTCCAGGGGGAAGAGCTACAAGAGCAAAGAGCCAAATCAATTAAAATAGAACTACAGAGAATTCTAGATGGGATAGAGTGTGGCTAGTTATGCCGGGGCACTTTAGTATCATCAGAAATTCAGGATTCTTTTTGTGTGTGTGTGTGCGTGTGAGTGGTACTACAGACTGAACCCAGGGGCATTCTACCTCTGAGCTACACCCCCAGCCCTATTTTTTATTCTTTATTTTGAAACAGGGTCTCGCTAAGTTGCGGAAGGTCTCACTAAGTAGCTGAGGCTGGCCGCGAACCCGGATCCTCCGGTCTCAGCCTCTCAAGTACTGGGATTACAAGCGTGCGCCACCACGCCCGGCTTCTGGACTCTTTGAGAGGCTGACAGCTGAGCCCAGCTCAGTTGACAAGCAGCAGTCAGCCACGTGAGGCTGTGAATGAAGCCGGTCGCAGGCAGAGGGAACAGTAAATGAAAGGCAGTGGGCAGGACCATGCGCAGCCTGATCGTGGGACAGTACAATGACCAGTGTGGCTGGGGTACAGAGAAATACGGGATGTCCAGTTTTTTTCTTTTTTTTTTTTTTTGCGGTACCAGGGATTGAACCCAGGGGCATTCTACCTCTGAGCTACGCCCCCAGCCCTATTTTTTATTCTTTATTTTGAAACAGGGTCTCGCTAAGTTGCAGAGGGTCTCACCAAGTAGCTGAGGCTGGCCGCGAACCTGGATCCTCCCGTCTCAGCCTCCCAAGTACTGGGATTACAAGTGTGCGCCACCACGCCCGGCCATTATTTTTTCTTAAAAGAAGCTGACAGTGTAGGCCATGTCTGACATGTTTGAAAAAGAGGGCCGAGCTTTGATCCAGGTGCAGTGGGAAGACTCCAAAGGATTCCAGGCACAAACTAAGATCCGATTCACAACTTTTACAAAGTTGTAAAAGTTGGCAGCTATGTGATGAATAGAGTGGATTCTGTTGAAAGAAGAGTAGAAATATGGAGACCAGTTCGGAAGACACTTCAGGGACCCGTGACAGGGATGTGGTAGGTACCAGTGTGGAAGCACCCCGGGAATGGGGGGAAGTGAATTGATGTGGGACGCATTTTGGAAATAGAGTTGATTAGAATTACTGATGGGTTAGCTTTAAAAAAAAAAAAAGACAGGGGAAAAGAGTCAAGGATAACTCCTAGGTATTTGGTCTTGGCAACTGATGATTTGTTTATTATTCACTAATCTATTTATTTATTCAAGCATGTATTAAATGCCTACTGTATACCTCTACTCAGTGCTGTATAGTACTCCCTCCAAAATGAGACATGATCTTTGCCCTCTTAGAGCTTATGGATTATAACCCAGCATGATGGGTTCTATGATCTAGTAAGGAGTTGAAGGGGGAGAAAGGGGAACCAAACCATCTTTGGGGAGTGCTATGATTCAAATGTCATTTGCACCCCCCAAAAGTTCATGTGCTGGAGGCTTGATCATCAGTGTGGTGGTGATGTGGGGCTTCATGAAAGATAATCAGGTCACTGCGGGTGCGACACTTAGAAAAGATTAATTCTGGTCTCACCAGGCGAGGTATTATAAAGCCAGGCCGTCTCACGTCCCTACCCTGTTCTGCATGTAACCATCTCTCCTTCTGTGTCTCCATCTTGTAGCTAAAGAGGGCTTGCCAGAGACCGAACAGAGAGGTCTGCCTGACCTGGGACTTTCAGCCTCCAGCACTGTGAGCCGAATAAACATCTCGAGAATTTTGTGGTAGCCACGGAAAACAGGCTAAGATCGGGAGGGAGGAAGGGACCCCTCCGCTGAGGCCCCAGGGTGAGCAGGAGGGAGGCCGACGAGCAGCCCTCTCTTCAAGGAGACACAGGAGCAGGGACAGGGGACAGAGGACTGTGGAGGCACAGAAAGGAGGTCACCAGGGCTGGATGCAAGAGGGACTGACCTCAAGTTGGAGAGACAGGCAAGAAGTAGGAGACACAGAGAAATCTAGCCTCTGGGAGCTAAGAGGGAAGTAAGAGGCGGTTGGCCAGGACAGAGTTGGGGTTTGTATCTTAGAGTCACGTCATGTTAGAGCTGAACACGGCCACCTGCGCCGCGCCGCCCAGGCGTGCTCTCATTTTTGTTAATACTAGGGGAAAGAGGTGCGTATGTATTTGTGACACGTTAAAACAGATGTTGAAGAAACCACCAGCAGATGTGGAGAGATGTACAACGCACTGATAACACGAGCGACCGCGGAGGTGTAGAAAGAGAGGGGGGGCTTTGACTTTCTCTTTATGTCCTTTCTTATGTTCAGAAATACCTAATTCTTGTGTAATTTTTTTTGCAGCACATGAAATTGAACCCAGGGGTACTCTACCACTGAGCTGTACCCCCAGCTCTTTTTACTTTTATATTTAATCATTTGTTTGTTTATTTATTGTGGTGTTGGGGATTGAACCCAGGGGCATTCTACCTTCGAGCTCCACCCCCAGCCCTATTTTATTTTTATTTGGAAACAGGGTCTCTCTAAGTTGCAGAGGGCCTCACTAAGTTGCTGAGGCTGACCTCACACCTGTGATCCTCCTGTTTCAGCCTCCCAAGTACCAGGATTACAGGCGTGTACCACCATGCCTAGCCCCCAATCCTATTTTTTTTTATTTTGAAACAGGCTCTCTCTAAGTTGCCCAGGCTTGCCATCCTCCTGCCTCAGCCTCCCCAGTCACTGGGATTATAGGCATGTGCCACCACGCCTGGCTTGTATAATTATTTTAATATAATAAAGGAATCACATTTTTTTTTTTTTTGCGGTACTGGGGATTGAACCCAGAGGCATTCTACCTCCGAGCTACACCCTCAGCCCTATTTTTTATTCTTTATTTTGAAACAGGGTCTCACTGTTGCAGAGGGCCTCACTAAGTAGCTGAGGCTGGCCGCGAACCCGGATCCTCTGGTCTCCGCCTCCCAAAGTACTGGGATTACAAGAGTGCACCACCACGCCAGGCTTAGAGACCAGCTTTTAAAAACCACCACTCCGTGCACCACGCGGTCAAGGACTTGAATGCGGCTGGGCGGGGACCAAGGTCAGCTGGAGAGTGGGGTGAGTGGCGCTGGACAGACCAGAGGGAAAGGGCACCATGGGCCAGAGGGAAAGGGCGCCATGAAGCGTGTTCGGGCAGCAATCACCTCTCCCCATCACCTCTCCCCTCCTCCAGCACCCCTCCCCCTCCCCAGCACCCCTCCTCCGAAGCACCCCTTCCCCTCTATAGCACCCCTCCCCTCCCCATCACTCCTCTTCCTCCCCCATTAGCCCGCCCCTCCTCTATCACCCCCCATTGCCCCTCCCTTCCCCATCAGCCCTCCCCTCCTCCATCACCCTGGAGCTACCAATGTCACACAGATCATAGATATGCCTTCCCAAACTATATCAAGGAGGAATTTAAGCACACACACAAAAATGAAATAAATCTGAATTTACAAACCCCTCCAAAATGGCTACACTGAGAACCGTCCAGGTCAAAATCTAAGAGTAGTCAAAGTTGTAGAGAAATTCTTAGCCTTAGTGAATTTATTAGGAAAAACAGAAAACAAGCAAACAAACAAAAAAACTCAAGCTTTTAAAATATCCCTCCTTTATAAAAGGAGAAGCCAGGGCCGAACTATGAAAAAAGGAGCTGAACAGTTATTAAGTCAAAGCTCAAAGCATGTCTAATATCTCAGTCTTCTTTCCTCAATATGAACACTCTTACCCAACACCCTGAAACTGTCCTTGGATGCCTGAGGACCTTCTCCCTCCCTGCTCCCCTCTTTGTTTTTTTCTGTGGTACTGGGGCTTGAACCCAGAGGCATTCTACCTCTGAGCTACACCCCCAGCCCTTCTTATATATTTTTTGCTTTGAAACAGGGTCTCACTGGATTGCTGAGTGTCTCACTAAGTTGCTGAGGCTGGCAGCGAACCTGTGATCCTCCTGTTTCAGCCTCCCAAGTACTGAGATTACAGGTGTGTACCACCACACCTGGCTCCTCTTCCTCCTCTTTTAACATGGCTTTCATCTCCCAGGGTGGCCAACCTTAGCCAGGTACCAAGAGACAGGTAATTTTTAAAATGTGGTATAATACACATAACATAAAATTTGTCATTCTGACGTTTTAAGTGCGCAGCTCAGTGGTGTATAGCCATCACCATCAGCCATCTCCAGAACTCTTTCCATTTTCTCCAACCAAAACTCTGTATTCATTAACTAATAACTCCGCAGCAACCACTATTCTGCCTTCGGTCTCCACTACTCTAGGTACTTTATATAAGTGGAATCATACAGTGAACTAGTCTGCTTTTTTTTTTTTTTTTTTTTTGCCACTGTGACCAAAATTCCTGACAAGCACAACTGAGAGGAGGAAAGGTTTATTTGGCTCTGGTTTCGGAGATTCAGTCCATGGTGGGCTGACGTCAAGGCAGAAACATCATGGCAGCAGGATATGGTGGAGGAAAGCTACTCAACTCTTAGTGGCAGGAAGCAAAGAGAGAGACAGGAAGTGGCCAGGGACAGATTTGGAGTCCTCCAGGCCACACCCCCAGTGACCCACCTCCACCTCCTCCAGACATGCTTCACCTCTGAACCCTGCTGCTTTGGGGAATATGCTTCAACACAGGAGCTTCTGGGAGAGACCTTTCAGATCCAAACTGTAACATACAGTAAAATCATACACCACTTAATGTTGTTTCAGTCAAAGATGGACCAAAGATGGACCATTTAGAGGATGGTGGTCCCATTAAGTTATAATGATAACTACTTAGTTCTCCTAAGTACACTCCATGACACATTACTCAGAATATATCCTGCCATTAAGTACTGTATGCCCATATGTGTTTCTTTGTGACTGTCTTATTTCACCTTGCTAATGTCCTCAGGGTTCATCCATGTTGTGAAGTGTCAGAATCTCCCTTTTTTAAGACTGAGTAATATTCCATTGTGTACACCTATTAGGAGCCATCTTTTTTCCACACTCTAAAGCAGGACCCCGACCCACTGCACATGGCAGAATTCCAGGTACCATGGAGGAGAAGCTCGGGGCAGGCGCATTTGGCAAAGTCCTGTGGAAGATGGAAGAAGGGATTTGATACTCAGGCATTGCTCAGCTCATAGCTATTTCCAGGTCAACCCCATTTCCTCTGCTTTAGACTCACCCTGAAGTGCTCTCCCACGGTCCTCCCTCATGTTCAACGTCAGTCCTACTTCTTTGTTCTTCTCAGGGAACATAGTTCCCTGGATGACCATGCTCTCCTGCTGAGAGCCTTAGTGAGACACACACCCTCCCAGGAGCCTGGGCTTCTCCTGGGTGGGGAGCCGAGATCAGAGGAGCCAGGCTGTCAGATCAGAGCCCCACCCAAGCCACAAACTATACCCTGTGCAGCGGAACACAGCCTCCGGACTTGCTGCTCACAGCCCGAAAAACTTAGCTAGAACTTTGTAGAAGAATCAGCCCTATTGTTCCTGGAATGCTTTGAAGAAGGAGACAAGACATAATGTGCATGTAGAGGTGCCAAGTCAAACCAATTAGTAACGTGCAAATGACCTCTACGGGGGGGGGGGTATTTCTGCCTATCTCATACCTTCCTCTATTTCCAAATTGCCCTACACAGATTCACTGTGGCTGTGTTTTGTGTTTTTAGAGCCAATCAAGTATGAATCAGGGTTACCTCTGAATAACTTTTGGGTAGGACATTGAGAACCAAATGAAGATACCATGAATGACATCCTAATTTGACAGGCATGATTTCCCTAGACCTTCAAGCTTCCAGCAGAGAAATCCAGCCTACACTTGCACCTTTGACACAGACAACTGTATCTTTACCTTGAGCCAGTGTGTAAGGGGTGAGTCCCTCATAGAAATTCTGCCTGCCATGTGGCTGCAGGTCTCCCCACTTATTCCATTAACTGAGTTTTCCAGTCCAGATGGAGCCTTGGAAACCTTTGCCAACTATGCGAGACGATGCTCAGCAATATCTCTGGCCCCTATCAAGCATCTTTTGCTGATTAATTCTTGGGTTATTTCAGGGGTAATAAAGGAGCCCCTAAACCATGGAAGTATGAAGTTAGTTATACATTTTCCTTTTCCTCGTGGCTTTGACATAATCTATCAAGGGCCAAAGCCCATATTTGCTATGTGGAACTCAAGAAAATATGCATAACAGAAAGCCCCCCCCCAAATTATAGCTGTACAGTAGAGCCTTCAAGGATTTAATATGTGTGGTTTTGATTATGTGAGAGAGTAACCTTGAAGATTCATGCCATGTAGCAATTTGTAATCTCTTGGAGCCAAGGATTTGAATCACAGAGAAAAGACAGATGAGCCAGAGGAAGGATGTAGTGGCAGCCTGGCCCAGGGCCCAGCACCTACCTCTCCCTGGGGCTCTGCTAGGTTCTGCTGGTCCATGAGTACTTAGTAACTCCTGAGAAATTAAAAAAAGAAAAAAAACCTTTTTTTAAAATCTCTCCTTGTACCATAGGAGGCAACATGAATCTCAAAGAGTGCACATGCAACTACTATTGCTGCTGAACAATGGAAAGAAAATGAGCAGGAAAAGCCTACACATACCCTTTAGGAAGATTTCACTCAGAGAAATATTCTGCAGTGATGTTTGCCAATATCAGATTTTCAGCCTGTGTCTTTTTTTGGAGTATTAAGGGTCTCCTGTATTTCCTGATGTCCTGGTCAACATTCTCATTTCCATAATCCAAAATGACTGACCACACAACTTAGAGGAAGGAAGATTTATTTACTCACAGTTTTTGGAGATTTTAGAGGTTCAGTCATGTCAGGCCGGGTCTGCGGAGCTCAGGGCATGGCCGTGGGAAGCAGAGAGAGGGAGAGAGCAGGGCTCTGCTTTCACATCACAGAAGCCAGAAGCAGAGAAAGCGAGCAGGGGGATGAGAGCTTATATAATCCCCAAGGCCACACCCCCAGGGACCCCTCCTTAGCAACCGAGCCCCGCTTCCAACATTGCTACCTGCTTCCATGAGGGCTGGGGACATTCTAAATCCAAACCATTACACCTGATTATAAAATGGTGTTCATTCCCCAGGTATTTATGGAGGGCCTAGGTAGACAGTGACAGCACTTGCCCATGAGCTTCCTCCTTTACTACCTAAGCACCCTTCCAGCCCCGCTAGAGTTAGGAGGTGGGACCATGTGACCAATTTCAGAAAGCCAGGTGTAAGTACGCGTGGCATATGGCACTTCTGAGATGAGACATTTAAAACTGTGGGGCTTCCCCAAAATATTCTCTTTGGTGGTGACTGGGGTGTAAGAGCTGGGAGCTGGAAGCTGCAGGAATACTTAGGAGCTTCCAGACCTATGCTGGACTTTGTGTGGGTCAGAAATAAACACTCTCTCTTAACCACCTGCGATTTTAGGGCTTATTTGTTGCTGCAGCATGAGTGGTTCCCAGGTTCTCTCTAGGTTGCTGAGGCTGGCCTTAAACCTACGATCCTCCTGTCTCAGCCTCCCAAGTACTGGATTACTTACAGGTGTGCACCACCATGCCTGGCTAGGAACTCACTTTAATAAGAGTTAAACCAGCTGGACATGATGGTACACACCTGTAATCCCAGTACTTTGGAGGCTGAGTCAGGAGGATCGCAGATTCCAGGCCAGCCTCAACAACTTAGTGAGAGACCCTGTTTCCAGATAAAAAGTAAAAGGGACTAGGTGTGTAGCTCAGAGGTATAACACACCTGGGTTCAATTGCCAGTACCACAATAGATAGAAAGATAGATAGATAGATAGATAGACAGACAGACAGATAGATAGATAGATAGATAATAGATAGCTAGATGGTAGATAGATAGATGATAGATAGATAGATAGATAGATGATAGATAGATAGATAGATGATAGAGAGATAGATAGATGACAGATGGATGATAGATAGATGATTGATAGATAGATGATAGATAATAGATAGATAGATGGATGATAGATGATAGAGAGATGATAGATGGATGATAGATAAATGATTGATAGATACATGATAGATAGATAGATAGATAGATCCACACACAGTGGTTGAGATGGATGCTGTTATTAACAATATGGGGGTTATATTTTGTTGGAGAAGCGGAAGAGCGGAAGTGTTTGGATTTATGCTGAGCCCTGATAGGATTTTGAACAGCAACTGAAATGAGATGCATCGGCTGCTATGGGCAGGTTCTCTAGACGAGAGGAAGGACCAAGCAAGGAGACCAGTTAAGAGAATCTGGAAAATCCAACATGAAAATGATGCAGACCCCCAAGGGGATGGAGTGATTGGGCATGAAGAAGAGCAGGTGGGAGAACCAAGGCCAATGAAGAAGGGAAGGAAGACAGGAGAGAACTCGAAAACTGCTTCCGATGATGAGCACGCCCTGAACCAAAGTGTCAGCTAGCCGTTTCTCTCCCTGCACGCAGAATGCCCACACAAACAGAAGCACCTGTGCGTGTTTATCATCACTCTACCTATCCACGCCGTGCCTCTTCTGGTGTTGAGCCCTGCTCTAAGCTCCCACACCAACCCTAGTGTTTTCTTGGTCCTCGTTACTGTTGTTGTCTGCTTGCTTTTTTTGGTACTGGGGATTGAACCCAGGGGTGTTCTACCTCCAAACTATACCCCCGGTCACTTTTGTGTTTTATTTGGAAACAGAGTCTTGCTAAGTTGCTGAGGGTTTTGCTAAACCGCTGTGGTTGTCTTCGAACCTGCGATTCTCCTGTCTCAGCCACCCAAGTACTGGAATTGCAGGTGTGCATCACCACGCCAGGACAACCCTAGGGTTTTTATTTGCTTCCCTGAGACTGATCTCTAAGGAGATCTAGACCTCTCCTCTGAGCCTGCCATTCCCAGACAATAGGACATGCTAAGGGTCTAGTTGGAACTGACCCTTCCAACAACCCTTTCCCACAGGCCTGCTCTCTGCTAGGTAGCAGTGAGCCAATCCAGTAAAGGTGATCCCGCTGGCCGGCCCATGCATTTGCTCTCTAATGTAACTTATCTGCCTGCTAATTGGTCATCTAGCTACAACCCCTCGCCCCAAAGACACTGGGGTCTTTGCCATGCCTTTAATAACCTTTATGACTCAATTTCTGCCCTTGCTAAAAAAAAGAAAAAGTAAATAAATTATTCCTAAAGCTCTATTCCCGTCTAGATTTAGATTATTTGACTCTCCACAGTGAGTAGGAGGAGCCATTTCTGGCACCTCCTTCCCAGAAGGAACTTGAAGGTGTTATAGAAATCTTTCTGGGCACTCTGGGCTACCTGCGCAGCCACCTCCAAACTCCAAGATGTCAGGACAGATGGCATGGGGCATACATCTGATAGGTGAACTGCTAGCAGAAAGTGTCTAATTTTTAGACAGGCAAAAAATTAGAGGGAAGAATAAAATATGCTTGTTTTGCATATACAACCCCTGGAACCAGAGAAGGAGGCCATAAAGAAAGAAAAAAAATATTCAAAAGTTCAATGTTGATAACCTTACATAAGATTTTCTGTTTTAGAATGTTGTTTAAATTATAAGCTTACACCATGATATCCCATATCTTGACATCATGATATCCCATATCTTGCTTCAAAGACCAATTAGATTAAGCCAGGTGTGGTAGCACATGCCTACAATCCCAGTACTTGGGATGCTGAGATGGGAGGATCCCAGGTTCAAGGCCAGTCTCAGCAATGTAGTGAGACCCTCAGCAACTTAGCAAGAGCCTGTTTCTTTTTTTTTCTTTTTTCTTTTTTCTTTTTTCTTTTTTTTTTTTTTTGGTATTGGGGATTGAACCCAGGGGCATTCTACTACTGAGCTACACCCTCAGCCCAATTTTATTTTTTATTTGGAAACAGGGTCTCGCTAGGTTGATGAGAGTCTCACTATTTGCTCGAACCTGTGATCTTCCTGTCTCAGCCTCCCCAGTACTGGGATTACAGGTGTGTGCCACCAGGCCCAGTTGCAAGAGCCTGTTTCAAAACAAAAAGCGCTGAGGCTGTATAGCTCAGAGATAGAATGCCCCTGGGTTTAATTTCTAGTACCAAGAAAAAATAAAATAAAAGTGACCAATGAGATTATAAAAACAACATAAAAGAAATTAAACATTTATGAGACTCGATAAATTGTGATAAGTTCGAACCAAGCTACAGCAACAACACAGCTGTATCTTGGAAGTATAATGTTGAGTGGAAAAACACAAACCCCAGAACTATATATGGTATGATTCATGCCATTTTTATAAAGCTCAAAAATAGACAAAATTAAACACAGGTGGTTAAAAAAATAAAAAGCACACATACATACACATAAAGATGCTGCACAAGAATAATAAGTAAAAAATCTAGGAGACTGGTTACTTTTCGTTTTGTTCCCAGTCTTAAGGGCGAAATGTTCAGTTTTTCCATAATGTACTCTGATATTAGCTGTAGATTTTTCATAGTTCCTCATCATTAAATTGTCTCTTTCTATCCCTAGCTCACGAAGAGTTTTTATGGTGAAAATTTAAAAATTTTCTCAAATGCCTTTCTGCATAAATTAAATCAATCATGGAGTGTTTTCTTTTTTCTGTTACTGCTCTGAAATGCGCTGTTTGGTTTTTGACTGTTAAACTAGTCCTACATTCTTGAAGGAAAAAACTCACTCTCAATATAATGTATCATCGTTGTATATACTGCTGAATTCAATTGACTCTTATTTTGTTAGGGATACTGAAGAACATGTTCATGAGGGACATTGGTCTGTAGTTGTTTGCTTTGTTTTATAATGTCCTCTCTTGCTTGGTTTTGGTATGAGGGTTATACAGGTGTTACATTTTTAGATAGAATTTGCATAAAATGGGTTTCACTTCTTTGACCGTTGGAGTTTACTACTGAAGTCAGCTTGTGTGAATTTTCTTGGAGGAAAGAGTTTATTATGATTTACATTTAATTTCACATAGTTTGGACTATTCACATTTTCTGTTTCTTCGTGTGTCAGTTTTTGCAATTTGTCTCTTTCAAGGAATTTTTTTCCCATGTCATTCATGTTGTTAAGTCGAATGATATAAATTGGCTCACAGTATTCTCGTTTTGCTCATATCTACAGGGTCTAAACTGATGTCTCTCTTCATTCCTGGTACTAAGAATTTGTATTTTTTTCTTATTTTGTTAAATCAGTCTAGCCAGAAAAGTACCAGTTTATCAGTTAACTGTAGGTTTTTAAATTTAATTACCCTTTCGAAGAACCAACCTCTAATGTTACTGATTTTTCTCTATTCTCTGTCCATTCTCTGATTCACTGATTTCTGATCTCATCTTTGCTGGTTCCTTCTTTCTACTTATCTTGGGTTTAATCCACACTCTTCTCTTTAGAGCCTTAAGATAGAAGCTTAGGAAATTGATTTTCCTACCATCTCTTTGTTTCAATATTTAATTTAATTCTGTTGTAGTCATTCAAGATAGGCCCAGCATTTGGCCTATCTTGAATGTCCCATTTCAGACTCCTGGTTATTTCAGACTCTTGGTTATTTGAACTGCAAATTTATCTCAAGACACTGACCTCCATCCAAGGATGAACAGGGTGCAATTGTAAATTCTGCTCGGACTCTCACGCGGACACACACTCATGTAATTATTTCAAAAGTATAGCTGGGGTGAAGGTCATGTACACTACAGAGAGCAGTGATTTATTCTTCCCCAGCAGACAGATTAGATTACTGGAGCTCTCGTCCCCCCGACCTTCCTGCAGATGCTCAAAGGGGTGTTGTTCAGAGGATGTTCTCACGAGCTATGACCTGGTTCAAACGCCAGCCCACTGTGTACAAGAAACTGGTAGCTGAGTGGCAGGATCACACATACAAGGCACAGGCTTCAACGTCTGAACCTAGAAGAATGTCTTTATCAACCTTGGCTCAACAGGGCAGGAGACTGAAGAAGAGACAAATGATTTGAAATAAAGTTTTGGGGGAAAAATATTAATAAAAATTACTCTGAATCTTCTTTTTTGTGTATGGTACTGGGGATTGAACGCAGGGGCATTCTACCTCCAAGTTATACCCTCGGCTCTATTTTATTTTTTATTTTCAAATAGGACCTCACTAAGTTGCTGAAGCTGGCTATGAACCTGTGATCCTCCTGTCTCAGCCTTCCAAGTACTGGGATTACAGGTGTGTGCCCAGCTACTCTGAATTTTTGATATTTCCAAAAGAGGTATAAATCATGAACCTTCTTGCAATGGATTTAGGGTGGTGTTGGATATGAAGAAACACTCTTTTTTTTTTTTTTTGGCGGTCCTGGGGATTGAACCCAGGGGCATTCTACCTCTGAGCTACACCCCCAGCCCTAATTTTTATTCTTTATTTTGAAACAGGGTCTCACTAAATTGTGGAGGGCCTCACTAAGTAGCTGAGGCTGGCCATGAACCTGTGATCCTCCGGTCTCAGCTTCCCAAGTACTGGGATTACAAGAGGGTGCCACCACACCCGGCTAGAAACAGACTCTTCTGAATAGTAACAGTTGATGTCAATCTCCTCCTTCCTTCTTTCCTTCCTTCTTTTTTTGGGGGAGTGGGGGCAGTGCTGGGGATTGAACCCAGGGGCATTCTACCTCTGAGCTATACCCCCAGTTCTTTTTAGTTTTGAAACAGTTTTTTGTTTTGAAACAGGGTCTCACTAAGTTGCTGATTATCTGGCTAAGTTGTTGAGCTGACTTCCAACCTGACATCTTCCCGTCTCAGCCTCTCAAGTACTGGGATAACAGGTATGCACCACTACGCCCATCCATCTTCCTTCCTTCCTTCCTTCCTTCCTTCCTTCCTTCCTTCCTTCCTTCCTTCCTTCCTTCCTTTTCTTTCTTTCTTTCTTTCTTTCTTTCTTTCTTTCTTTCTCTTTCTTTCTTTCTTTCTTTCTTTCTTTCTTTCTTTCTCTCTCTCTCTCTTTCTTCTTCAGATGGAACCCAGGGCTTCACACATGCTAGGCAAGCTCTCTACCCCTGAGCTGCACCCCAGCCCTGATATAAATGAATACTCACAATCTGCATCCAAGGTCTGTAGACCCCTGTGGGCATCCACATTGACAATCATGCACAATCTTTGATTTCTTATTCTGAAGCTTCTTAAAATAGGCAGAAATCTCTTGGTTGATGACTGATCAGGGTACTTTTGAGGCAGCTGCCTCAAATTTGATCCAAAATCTTTTGACCCAGAGCCCTTAGGATGGATATAGAAGAAGAATGTAACCTGTTACGATTTTGGTAGACAGACCAATGAGAACTGGGAGGAAAGTTACAGCATATATTTAAAAAATAAAATCCTTCATGGATTAAATGGGAATCTTTGTCCAGTGGCCCTTGGCAGCTGTGATTGGAAACGCAGTCTGAAACATGCAGAGCTAAGCCATCTCCACTCAGTCTGCTTCTCCCAATGAATATCAGCAATTCGGAACAAGTTCTAATGCAAGACAAAATAAGACTGAATCCCTGCAATATTACAGTATCTCAACAAGGAGAGAAAGCATTTAGTCAATCAAATACCACCTGACACTCTGGTTTTCTTTTTAACTGAACCGACCTGTCCATCGGGCTGAAGAAGGCAGATTGTATGGAGAAAAGAGCACAGACCTCTGAATCGCGATTTGAATCGGCTCCCACTTTCAATTCCCTGCAGTCTACACCCCGCGTAGCAGGGAGAGTGTGGGTTTTAAATCAGGACTCAGGGGACATGACCCGCATGCTGAGCGCCCTGGAGGGATTCCGCGTTGCTCTTCAAACCCACAGTCGCCCTGAGTCTCCTACTACTACTTGAACATGCGGCTCTTCCAACAGATGGTTCCACTTTGGGTGGAATGTTCTTTCCAGGCTATTAGAACAACTCGTTCCTGCTCACAGAGAAAGTTCTGGAAGAATGACACCCCTGGATATCCTGTCACCTGCACGTCATCTCAATCTAATGCCATCTGTCTCTCTGACATTGTAATCATTTACTTATTGCTTTATTATTTGCCTCCTGCACAAGAATGCAAGCTCATGAAGGCAGGAAACTGGCTTTCCTGTCCCCCAAACCTTGCATAAGACCTATCACAAAATAGGTGCTCAATTAACACCTGTCAGATGAAGAACTAAAACAACATTTTGATTCTATGACCCGGCTTTGTCTCAAACTGACTTTAGTCATATCCTCTTTCTAATCCATAAATAAGGGGGGAAATATAACCTTTCCGGGGAATGATGATAAGTTATCATCACTGTTCTCCATCACCTTGCCCTCTGTCTCCCTAAAATAGGAATCAGGAAAGGAGGGGAAGAAGCTGCCCATGAGAATCGCATTTAAAGAAGAACTCATGACAGCTTGAATCACAGATTTAAGAAGAAAAATGAGCTAGGGAAAACAGAACAGCTTCCAGCTATTGACCATTTGTTGGACTGTATTTACATATCTAAACTTCCAATCAGCAGTAATTTTTTTTTGTACTGGGGATTAAACCCAGGGCATTCTACCTCTGAGCTATATCCCCCAGCCCTGTTTTATTTTTATTCTTAAAAATTGGTCAGTCTTAAAAAAGCAGCTAGACAGATACCTTTAACCAATAGAATCCCCCGCCTCTGGGCAAGCGGCCTTCTGATAACTGGGTCTGCCTGTGTCTGGTTTTGCCTGTGGGGAGAGAATGTGCTGACGGTGCATGCCTGCGTTAGGTTTCCAGTCCTAGTGACACTGGTATGTCACTGTAAATTGCTAGATTCACATGCTGCCCTTCCTCTGTCTTGAGTGCTTTTCGGTCATCGTCACAATAAGTCATCCCGCTGGAGATCCCCCCTCCTCCGAGCTCCCAGAGGAGCCAGCCTTGGCCCTCAGAGGGGCGGGCGGGATCCGGGGCCTTAGTTGCTTGGTTTTGGGGTGACGTGGATTCCCTGGGGCAGGAACAATGAGGAGGTTCTAACAATTCACTGAGCAACCCCAATGTCTGCTTAGGGCCAAGAGAGGGACACCACAAAAAGCAAACAAGACAAAATTGAAGTCATTTGATATTCCGGAATCTGGGGGCTGTGGGGGGAGAATAACATCATTGGCATTTCTTCCAATGATCTCTCAGTGGAGAGCGGTTTATATTGTGAACGGGTGGGTATAGAAGAGTAAGGAGCAATGAATTCACAATAACATTGGCTCTTAGACCCCCATTATTAAGACCTTCAGTCCCCCCAGGAATGGGGCCATCATTGTGGGCCCCAGCATGCTTTCTGATACAGGGGAGGATAATGGTGCTAAGTCAGTTTCTTACCCTCACTTAGAGCCAGATGGAACCTACCAAGGGAAGGGGGCATCTCTCAGACCCCATTTCTGACACTCCTGGGGCCTCTTTTTCATTTTCTCCCCACCCTGCCAAGTTTTGACCAGGGTCCTGTCTGAGGGCTATGGTTAAATACAGAATGACCCCTAAAGAGCTCATGGATTAATGTTCACCGTTGATATAATTAAGTCATGAGGGTTGTAATCTCACTGGTAGATAAATCCATCACAATAGACTTACTGGGTGGTCACCTAGGCAGGAGGGGTGTGGCTATAAGAGGTGGGTCCCTGGGGGTGTGGTCTTAGGGACTGTGCTTGGGTCTTTGAATCCCTTTGCTGGCTGTCTTGCTTTCGGCCTCCATGATGTGAGAGCCCTTCTGCTCCTCCCTCTTTTTGTTTCCCGCCGCCATGCCCTGAGCTCCTCAGACCTGAAATCTGAAATCTCCAAAACTGTGAGCAAATAAATCTTCCTCTAAGTTGTATGGTCATTGTTTTGGATAACAGTAGTGAGAATGCTCTCTGAGACATAGAGGGACCTTAAAGGAGTCCCTAGTTCTAACATTCAATGATGGCAGGAAAGAACATGAGCATGAATCAAGTATCACACTCTGTAGAGGTCCTCTTAAGCTCATATCCAAGACTCAGAGGAGAAGGAAAAATTCCACTCTCCCTCTATTTCTCCCTAGCCCTGAACTACTACATCAACCTCCCCAGGGAACAGGGAAAAATCAGGCCTGAAAGCAAAAATATTTTTTAGCTGGGTATAGTGGAGCAGACCTGTAATCCCAGCACTGGGGAGGCTGAGACTGGAGGATCACAGGTTCGAGGCCAGCCTCGGCAATGTAGCAAGAACCTCAGCAACTTAGTGAGACTCTATTTCAAAGAATAAAATGAAATAAAAATATAACCAGGCATGTTGCACACACCTGTAATCACAGCACTCGGGAGGCTGAGACAGAAGGATGACAGGTTCCCAGCCAGCTTCAGCAATTTAGTGAGGGCCTCCTCAGCTTAGCAAGACCCTGTTTCAAAATAAAAACTAAAATAGGAGCTGGGCATGGTGGCTCACGCTAGTAATCCCAGTACTTTGGGAAGCAGAGACCAGAGGATCCGGGTTCGCGGCCAGCCTCAGCTCTCTCTGTCTCTCTCTCTCTCCCTGTCTCTGTCTCTCTCTCTACCTAGTGAGGCCCTCCGCAACTTCGTGAGACCCAGTTTCAAAATAAAGTATAAAAAAATAGGGCCGGGGGTGTAGTGTGGAGGTAGAACGCCCCTGGGTTCAATCCCTGGTACTGCAAAAAAAAAAAAAAACTAAAATAGGGCTGGGAGTATAGCTCAGAGGTGGAATGCCTCTGGGTTCAATCCCCAGTACCACAATAAATAAATAAATAAATAAATAACAAAATGGCTGGGGGTGTCACTTGGAGGTAGAATGCCCCTGGGTTTAATCCCCAGTACAAAAAAAAAAGTAAAAATATTTTCTAAATGTTCAGGACAGGCTGCGGCTACACAGTTGGATACCTGATTTGTTGCCTAAGCTGATTTTGGAGCAACTTAAGTCCCTACATTATTTAAAGCCCTGCAGGGAACCCACTGAAGGCAGAGTGATTAGTGATTGATCCAATTAGAACAAAGAGACTCAATCAATGGAGAAGCGCTTGACACACCCCAAGTGTGCACGGACTACCCCTGAGAATAATGCAAGGGGAAGAAATTAGTGGGGTTAGGGTTAGGAAACAGATTCCTAAAGGAATGGGTGGGTGCAGGAAACAGATTCCTAATGGAAGGGATGGCAGGGGCATCCTTCCTTCTGCATTGTCCAGGATGTGGAATGTGCCCAAGTCCTAGTGCTTAGCGCAGTGCCGACACAGACGAGGTCCGCAAACGTAAGGTTATAGATTGAATAAGCAGGAGAAATGGAATTGAACCAAGGAACAACACCATTTTTCATCTGCTCAGGAAAATGCCAATGGGCTCTTAAAGAAAGGAGCAATTTCCTACCTAGCGTCTTTTGCTGGGATTTTAGGAAAATTTCTCCAAAATGATTGACAAACATGGAAGCCGCAAAGACACATAACCTGGATCTTTTCTTTTTCACTAGCATTGAGAGGACCTTGACTTCAGAGTGGCCAGTCGGGCTGAGTGTGGAAGGAGACCCTTTTGACCTCAGTCTTTTAAAAATACAGATGCTATCAGACATGGTGGTGCACACCTGTGATCCCAGTACTTGTGAGGCTGAGACAGGAGGATCGCAGGTTGGGGGCCAGCCTCAGCAATTTAGCAAGACCCTGTTTCCAAATGAAAAATAAAAAGGGGTAGGGTTGTAGCTCAGAAGTAGAATGCCCCCGGATTCAATATCCAGCACCAAAAACAATAAAAATAGTAATAAAATAACATAGGAAAGGTCTGGGGTCTTAAAGAATAGCATAGGAAGCCGGACATGGTGGCCCACGTGGGTAATCCCAGTACTTGGGAGGCTGAGACAGGAGGATTGCAGGTTTGAGGCCAGCCTTAGCAACTGAGCAACATCCTATTTTCTTTCTTTCTTTTTTTTTTTTTTGTGGTACTGGGGATTGAACCCAGGGGCATTCTACCTCTGAGCTACACCCCCAGCCCTATTTTTTATTCTTTATTTTGAAACAGGGTCTCACTAAGTTGCAGAGGGCCTCACTAAGCAGCTAAGGCTGGCTGCAAACCCGGATCCTTTGGTCTCAGCCTCCCAAGTACTGGGATTACAAGCGTGCACCACCACACCCGGCTGACCCTATTTTTCAAAATGAAAAATGAAAAGGGCTGGGGGTGTAGCTCAGAGGAAGAATGCCCCTGGGTTTAATACCCAGTACTACTACTACTACTAATAATAATAATTATTATAATAATAATAACAATAATAATAACAATAACATAAGAAAGGTCTGAGGTCTTGTTCTAAGCTGAAACTTAAAGTATTTTGGTCTTATTTTACAAGCACACATAAGAACAAAACGAGGCATTATAAGACCACTTGTCTGTACCACCCATGTGCTTTCTAGAACCCTTTTCCATTCTAGGTGCTCAGTTAAGATTGCTCAGTTTGTTTTTGATGCTTTCTTCTATCTTGCAATGATGATATTATTAATGTTTCTGTATTTGGACAAGCCAGACATACTGGCCCTGGCTGTCCTCTCAGCTACTTGTGAGGCTAAGGCAGGAGGATCCTGAGTTCAAGGCCAACCTGGACAACAGAGTGAGGGCCTTTCTCAAAATAAGGCTTTGTTAAGCCGGGCATAGTGGCGCACGCTTGTAATCCCGGTACTTGGGAGGCTGAGATGGGAGGATCCAGGTTCGCGGCCAGCCTCAGCTACTTAGTGAGGCCCTCAGCAACTTAGTGAGACCCTGTTTCAAAATAAAGAATAAAAATAAGACTGAGGGTGTAGCTCGGAGGTAGAATGCCCCTGGGTTCAATCCCCAGTACCACACACACAAAATAAGACTTTGTTTAAAGGCTGGGGGATGTAGCTCAGTGGTAGAGCATTTGCCTAGCATTTGCAAGGCCCTGGGCTCCATCCCCAGTATTTCCAAAAAAAAAGAAAAAGGAAAAAAATCAAGTCAAACCAATCATTAGCAACTCAGCTCAGGGAGTCCAGGAAATGTCAACATTTCTCCAAGACTAGGAGGCATATTTCTGGAAAATTAATGAAGGCTGCTTTGGGGGGGACCGCGGGATGGTGCCTCGTGCTAAATGTCCTACATCGCACAGAATTCTGGGTGTCTGTCCACACGATTCCTCCTTTGTTTACTCTGTTCCTCATCAACATACCATGACTTACACTCATCCTGGAGTCCAAGAGAAACTAGAAAATTTGCTATAAAATTCCTTTTTAGCCATGTATAAAGCATGACTCATCAAATTAGGGAACTGTTGAAACTCAACAAGCCTCAAGGGCCAGTCAATACCCCGCGCTCTGTGAGCATGGCGTCCGGGTCCCAGGCTGGGAACTGACTCAGGCACAGTCCTACAGCCAACAGATTAGCCGGCCCTGGATTAGCCGGCCCTAAATCCAGGTAGCCATTGATCGTACCTGAAGATAAAATGAATACGGAACAAGGTGAGGAGATGACAAGCCATTTGCCAGGAAGAAACCAGAGCCAGGACAGAGGGATGTGTCAGGACGATTCCGCCACATTTAGCTGCTTTTGTGCAACATCCGGGGTCTTACTGCCACGGTGGACAGCTCCACCATGCCTGTAGCCATCTTGCTTTGCACCAGCCTTTCCTTGGCTCAGTCTACGCCTACTTGAAACTCTAAAAAGAATCTATTTTCTTCATTGCACACTGTGCTTTTATTTTAGTTACAGGTTTTGTTGTTGTTGATTTTGTTTCATGGTACCGAGGATTGAACCCAGGGGCATTCTACCTCTGAGCTACACCCCCAGCCCTTTTTTTTAAATTTTTTTATTTGAAACAGGGTCTTACTAGGTTGCTGAGAGTCTCACTAAGTTGCCGAGGCTGGTCTCCAACCTGCGATCCTCCTGTCTCAGCCTCCCAAGTATTGGGATTACAGGTATGTACCACTATGCCTATCTAGCTACATATTTTAAATTCTATTCTTGCATAGCTTTATTAGGAGGATAGTTTACAAATCATAACACCCACCCTTTTGAAGTGTATAATTCAGCAATTTCCAGTACCTTTACTGAGAAATACAACCATCTCCATACATCACTTTTAGAACATTTCTAACCCCCCCACCCAATAAGAGCCCTCAAGTTCCTTTAAATGGAATCCCCCATTCCAAGTCCTTAGAAAGGACCAGCTCTCTCTAATCCAGCTATGGAAAGAAAGGAAGGTCAAAGAGAAACAGATAATTTTTACCCCAAAAGCATTTCGACCTATCACATTCCATCCCCTACAAAGAATGCTGGCACCCACAGAGACAATTTTCTCACCCGGCTGGTTTCTCTCTCACAGACGGGGTCTTGGATCGTCTGTGCTGGGATAGTCACTCCTGCTACAGCTGTGAGGTGTGGACCGGTCCCCTCGCTGCCACCCCAAAGGGAGATGAGCAAGACTGCTGACCCTCCCTTCACTTGCCCCAGCTCTACGTCATCTGTGTGTATGTGGCCAAGGAAGGTCATCCCATCCCCCTGTGTCCACACCAAGAGCTGTGCCCCATCTGACTGGCCCGGTGAGCACCTGTCCCCTTTACCCTCAGGACGGGCAGTGAGTTTGTGTCAGCTCTTCTCTGGATGGAGAGCTCTTCTGAGGCTCACGTGCAATTATCTGTCCCCTGCTCCTTCCCTCTAATATTTTCATAACAATGAAGCTCAGCTACAACCTACAGATCCACCCACTAAGAAATGGCCGTACGCATCACTGAATATACATTTCCATATAACTACTTAAAATACGCTGTCGAAAAATATCTGATGGTACAGAAAAGTCCTTGTGGCCGCATATTAAGGGAAAGAGGATATGAAAGAAATTAAATATAGGGCATGAGACCTATCCGTAACCAATATATTTGTATATGTGAGTCTAAGAGTATATGTATCAAATATATCTTTAAAAAAAAAAGAGCCAGGCATGGTGTTGCATGCTTGTAATCCCAGTACTTAGAGGCTGAAACAGGAGGACTATGGGTTCGCGACCAGCCTCAGCTACTTAGTGAGCCCTCCGCAAATTAGTGAGACCCTGTTTCAAAATAAAGAATAAAAAATAAGGCTGAGGGTATAGCTCGGAGGTAGAATGTCCCTGGGTTCAATCCTCAGTACCACACACACACACACACACACACACACACACACACACACAAATAGGCCTGGTGGTGCACATCTGTAATCCCAGTACTTGGGAGGCTGTGACAGGAGGATCGCAGGTTAGAGACCAGCCTCAGCAATTTAGCAAGATTCTTAGCAACCTAGCAAGACTCTGTTTCAAATATATATATGTAAATATAGCCAGGGATGTAGCTCCAAGGTAGAATGCTCGGGGTACAATCCCCAGTAACAGACGAAAGAAAGAAGAAAAGAAGAAAAGAAGAAGGAAGGAAGGAAGGAAGGAAGGAAGGAAGGAAGGAAGGAAGGAAAGAAGGAAGGAGAAAGAAAGACAGACATTGGGCTTGGTGGTGCAGGCCTATAACCCCAGTACTTAGGAGGCTGAGACAGAAGGATCACAAGTTTGAGACTAGCCTCAGCGACTTAGCAAAACCCTGTTTTGAAATTTTAAAATTTTTAAAAAGGACTTGGGGTGAGGGTGTAGCTTGGAGGAAGAACATTTCTGGGTTCAATCTTCAGTAACCCCCACCATTACCATTACCACAGGGTAAAAATAAAAAAAAAGGACAGTGGTTATCTTTGCATCACAGGATTAATTTATATTGACTTATGTATGTGTTCCTAAGTTTCCAAATGCTGCACCAAGCGCACAGGTTACCGTTGTAATCAGAGAGACGGAGAGAAAGAATAAAAAGTGAGAATAAAGAGACCCGCCGGCCACCCACATCCCTGCCAGGCGCTGTCAGCACCGGGCTGTCCTCAGTAACATCACTGTTACTACGCCCCTGCTAATCACAGCGTCCTCTGTCCTCCTCATCCCCACACCTGGGAGGCTGATCTGGGCTGGGGAGACGAGGAATCCCAAGGAGACAGACGCTTTGGACCGAGTTCAGAGACAGGGAGCCACAGGATTAAGGGGGCGAGGAGGACCGCTGCTGGCGGGGAGATGAAAGGCTCCCCATTTTTATAGCCCTGCCGAGCAGAGACAGGGGGTGGGGGGACTTGAAAACAGACCCCAAACATATGAAAAGCCGGAGCCATAAAGAGCAAGGAGGGAGCCTGGTCCCCATCGGTAATCGGATGCTCTGCGGCCCGAAGGAGGGAGCACTAAACAGAACAGGATGTCCCTCTGTACCCGGGACCCTGGGGCTTCCAGAGCCTGCGAGCCTCCCACCCCGCATTCCTCACGGTGAGGAGCCCAGCTGGGAAGAGCACCCATCAATTACAGGTCAGGCGCTTCTGCAGGGCGCTCTCCGCGGCCTGGGGAGGGCCCAGCCTGCAGCAGGGACCCGGGGCCTCCGCTGGGTCTGCAGATCCCTCTTTCTCCCACTCCCTGGTGCCCAAGGATTCCTGGGAGGAGGCTCCGTCACCCAGGTATGCACCAAGTGCAGCTGAAAGGCGAGCCAAACGTAAGATTTGCCTTTTGCCCTTAAGGAGCTTACACCATAATTATGAGGTCAGAAAAGATGACCTTTCCTAGGTGTTGCTGGCACTTCTGGGAAAAAAAATATTGTGCAGGGGCCCAGAGCCTGAGATGGCTAAGGCAAAGGGGCAGCCCCAGCGAAGGCCAGTGAGCTGAGCAGGGTGGGCTGGTGCAGGCCTATCTATAATCCCAGTACTTGGGAGGTTGAGGCAGGAGGATCACAGGCTGGAGGCCAGCCTCAACAATTTAGGGAGACCCTCAGCAACTTAGTGAGACCCTATTTCAAAATTTAAAAAACAATTAAAAATAAGCCGGGCGTGGTGGCGCACGCTTGTAATCCCAGTACTTTGGGAGGTGGAGACCGGAGGATCCGGGTTCGCGGCCAGCCTCAGCGCGCATGCGCGTGCGAT
>PVJS01027421.1:0-26176 GCA_004027185.1 Glis glis | reverse complement strand
GAAAAAAAAAAAAAAAAAAAAAAAAAAAGTGGTTGGATTCTGGATTTTTTAATAAAAGTTTTGTTCTTAAATAATTTTATACTTATAGGAAATTTGCAAAGATAGTACAGAATTACCATATGTTCTGGACCAGTTTTTTTCCTGTTGCTAACATTTCATGATATACTTGTCACAACTAAGAACCTAACATTGGCATGTTACTATGAACTGAACTCTAGACTTTATTTGGACTGCACCAAATCTTCTGGATCTATATTCAAGGTAAAGTCAACAGCATTTACTAATGAACTGTGATGGAATATAAATATGAGGGAAGTTAAAGATATCTCTAAAATGTCTCCTGAGCAACTTGAGAGATGGAGGTACCATTTTCTGGAACAAGGAAGACCATGAAAAGAACATATTTGGAAGACAAAAAATCTGAAGCTTGAATTTGGATAGGTTGAGATTCCACTAAAAATCCAAGAGGGAGGATTGAAGAAAGAAATAGTTCACTGTGCAATGTGTGCATGTATGATGTTCATACCCTGACATATATCAAAATGTATAATTATAATTTACAATGCACCAATAAATGAACATAAAAAGTTAAAAAAAAGAAATAGTTCAAATAATACTATAGTAATATGTGAGAGTATTACTACCAATCTCACTAATCCATGTGCAGAGAGAGGAGGGGTAGCAGGTGGAATGTGGAGAGAAATGCATAAAGAGCTGTGTGCATGTATGTTTTTATCACATTCAACCTCATTATGATGTATAACTGCAATGCACTAATAATTTTAAAAATCTAAGTGAATGTCCAACAGGCAGTTGGGTATATGGATATAGAGTTCAAGGAAGAAGTCCAGACTGTACATATTAGAGAGATCTGCAATATTTCAGACTGATATTGAAGATCCACAGTCTGTTTAGAGTGAAATTTGGGGCAATACTTATGCATTTAATGATTTTCATAAGGGTAAAAAAAGCCTCAACATAAAAGTCAAATGAAAGTTTAACAATGAAAATACAAAATAATCTATGGAAGACAAATACCCAGGCACATCCGTACCAATTCACACTTGGCAAAAGACCTGCTGACATGTCTTATTCTAAATGGTATGTTTCTGAAGTTTAACTATCAGTATTTTCAGATTTGAACATTAAACAATGAAAAATGCTTTCTCAATTCAGTTCCTTCCAAAGAGAAAATGAATGATGAAAACTATCATAGGCGATGACAGGGCATAATGGTAATTTTATAACCTGGCCTTGCTGGGTAACACAACTAAAAAACTACCTTAAAAAAGAGTTCAGGGTGCAGGTGCATGGCTTTCAACATAAAAACAAATTACTTAAGCAATTACTTGGGTTTTCCTTTGAATCTGCATTTGACCCCCTCCTCTACATTACCAAAACTATCATTATCTCTTGCCCAGACTTCTGGTAACACCAGTTAGCCTAGCTTTATTCCTTATTTAGCTAATCTAGCAGTCAGAAAAACTGAGCTCATTTCCTAATTGAGCTAAACTTAAGAGGCTTTGTCTCTTTTTGTGTGTATGGTACTAGGGATTGAACTCAGGGGCATTCTACCTCTGAGCTACACCCCCAGCCCTATTTTATTTTTATTTTGAGACAGAATCTTGCTAGGTTGAGAGTCTCACTACTTACTGAAGCTATCCTCAAACCTGTGATCCTCCTGTCTCAGCCTAAGTACTGGGATTACAGGCGTGTATCACCATGCCTATCTTGATGCTTTGTCTCTTTAAGCCTTGGTTTCTTCATCTGTATAAAGGCAATAAATATCTCCATTCTCTTCCTCTCAAGGTTTTTAAGGGGAACAAATTAAACAAAGTATGTGAAAGCTTTTTATATACCGTAAGGAGCTCTGTTAGGATATTAAAAAATTACTGACACAAAGACATAATAATGTTAGCACCCTGACAAAAATCAAGGGCTTTTTTGTTGCCTGGAGTAGAGACAGTTCCTGGCCTGGCACTGGAGAATACCTGGAATATAACCATAACATGCCGTCCAACTTTGCCTCTCCATAAGATAATTTACTTTCAAATCACAGTAGAACAATGTTTATCAAATTACACATCTTCATTCATTAGTGCATTATTAACTCAGTGTACCCTGAAGTTATAAGTAAAATTATCACTACCATTCTTTTTTGTTGTTGCTCTTTGTGGTACTGGGGATTGGACCCAGGGGCATTCTACCTCTGAGCTACATCCCTAGCCCCTTTTTTATTTTTGAAACAGTCTCACTAGGCTGTTGAGGCTGGTTTCAAACTTGCGATCCTCCTGTCTCAGCCTCCCAAGTATTGGGATTACAGGTATGCGCCACCATGCATAGCACTATTACTGTTTTTAAAAGAATATAGAATGGAATAGAAAATTTGGAGTATATGACACTATATGTGTCAAGTGTCTCTATAAGACACTATATAACCCAAGTATCACTTTCTTTAAAAAAATACTTCAATATTGTATGTACCTGTTACTGGGGAAAGATATAAAAGGTATTTCTCACTGTAGGAGTTGGGGGACTTTAATAAAACCCTACACTGAACTATTCACTCTTCTACAATCACACCTTCATGATCTTCGATCATCCAGCCATACAAACAGCACTCCTTGCACCCAGACTGACCTCTACCTAAATTTTCCTAGTCTCTTTTTCTTATCTGAAAGATGGAAGTAACACAAATAGCACCTCATAATGCTGCTATGGAAAGCGAATGAAAGTCCTTTGTTATTAGGTATTAAATGACATGAGGCACCAAGAGATTTTCTCTGTTCCTTCTTTCCTGACTGCAAAGCTACATGACAAAGTAAAGAAGCAGAGTTAATAAGCACTAAGAGAACAAAAGAAAAATGAACCCAGTGTATCAAAAGCTACAATATCTACAAAATTAAGTCTCCTATTACTTGGGATCCCAAGCTACTATTCATATGAAAAAGGCCTATAAGTCTAACTTTTTATGAAGGGCTGTCCTGAAGACAAAATATAACCTAGTATTTCCTTGGTGTCTGAAGACAAACACTGCAACTATCAGTATTATATCAAAGTGTTGCCCTTTGTGTCTGAGATTTTGGGGGCCTCTGTGCCCTGGAACCTCTGTGCTTTTAAATCATAAGACCTGTTTTATTAATGATTTTCCTATGAACTTTACTTGCTTGCCAGTTATGTTTCACTGACAAGGGCTAGCCTTTAACAGACTACCTATTCTAATTTGCTATTCATCCTCTGTAGCCTTATAGCCCACAAGGTCATGATGGTTAGGACTGGGACTAAAGTGGCAATCAGGGAATGTGAGTTAGGCCTGGCTTAGAAGCAGAAGGTGTATGCTCAGTCACATGGGTTTTGACTTCTATGCTGACTAGTTAGAGGATTCTTGTTGATGAGGCTGGCCTCAAACCTGCAATCCTCCTGTCTCAGCCTCCCAAGTACTGAGATTACAGGCATGCACCTTCTTGTTCATTTCCAGAGTTTTTTTTTGGGGGGGGCATTCTACCTCTGAGCTCCACCCCAAAGCCATTTTATTTTTGTTTTGAAATAGGATCTAAGTAGGTTGCTGAGAATCTCACTATGTTGCTAAAGCTGGCTTTGAACCAGCGAACCTCCTGTCTCAGCCTCCCAAGTACTGGGACTACAGGCATGCACCACAATGCCTGGCTCACTTCCAGGTTCTTGATTATGGCACATAATTTCCAAACCAGTGAGGTATTATATCATGAATGGGACAAGATCTCAATTTTTAGAAACCATTGGCTTAAATTTATACTAAAATCTCTCAAGTAAGGTATCAAGTGAAGTTTTGGTTTATTCTTCAAAGTTCAAACCTTTTACTCAAACTACTCAAATGCATATGCAAAAATACTTAAACATGAACTATATATACATATTCCTATTTCTACTCTCAACTACTCAAGTGTCTATTACCCTACAGAATAAAACTCAATCAAACTTGTTATTTTTTAATATAGTCAAGGCCTTCTATTTCAAGTTGTCCTGTTCCACTTTACTTCTTACTCTCCAGGAAAAATTCAGCAGGTAATAACTTGAGACAATGTTTCCCTCTTTTGCTTGAGTCAACATGGCACATTCAATCTCACTTACTGTTTCTATGTAGAATTTATACATTGCAGTACTTGCAAATTTCTTCTATTAGATTGTTAGTTCCCCAAGAGCAGGTTAATTCTATCTTTGCATTATGAGGGCTAACCCACAGTAGGCACTAGAGGAACACGTGTGGAGTAAACAAATGATCCTTGGAAGATCATCCTTGCATCCTCCATATGCTCCTAAATCAGCCCAACTCTTGGCATTCAAGATCTACCAACTTCTCCAGTTCTGTTTCCTGTTGTTTCTCTAATATGAGAGTAAAAACTGAGATGCCTTCCCAAATATCATGCTTTCTAAAAATCCCCCAAACAAGTTTTCTGTATTTTGACCACTGGTGAAGATGCTGCATAGAATAAAGAACACACGTGGAAGTATTATGTGGAAGGTTAGAAAAAATATAAAAGTGATAGAGAATAGTTCATCAGTTTCTGAAAAAAGATAATTAGAATTACAGCGCTGAAAGGGATGCTGCAGAACATCTAGTCCAGGACACTGAGCCACAATAGCTGTGAGATTTGCTCAAGGCCACACAGTGATCTATTGCCAATGCCAGGAATAAAAATCAGGCTCTGAGGCCATCAGACCCTCTAGGTCAGCACTGCTTCCCCCTCACACGCTAGGGCCACTTTCTCCCTGTGTCGTCAGAGGACTCTCTCCTTCCTCCAATTTTGAGCTAAACACACACAGGATTTACTTGCCATGGAGAAGCCAAATCCTGGTTGCCCTTGTGTTGTACAAGACTCTGGGAAAATTACTTTCATTATTCTCATTCCCTTATATCCTAGCATTGGTTTTAGAGCTGTTTAGAAGATTTCTGAGCACTAACGAAAGGTGCCGGACTGCATGTAATCAGGCACGATGAGGGACAACTAGAACTGGTCATGCTGGGCTTAAACTGATTCAAGAGACTGGCCTTCCGTTTACCCTCATATCTTGTAGTAGACATTCTGCTATATGGCATATGCTAAACCAAAAATGACTTCTCACCTTGGGGTTATAAAGCAAGTACACAGGTGCAAATCTGGATTTAGATACCTGACTCTTAATGGGGTGGTGGTAGAATCTGAATCTGACACATATATTCTGCATGAACGCATGTAAATTAATCTACTCCCACAAAGATTTTGATGGGTGGGGGTGAGGATGGAAGGAGGCAGACATGTGCATTTGGAACCATCTTTCAATGATCTGGAGTCAACAGACTCCAACACTAATTGAACCACTGGTTTAGATCTGGGTATTTCAGAACAAGCCTGCCTAAAAGGCAACATATAATGATGCTGACAACAATGGTTCATAATTTTAACAGCTTACGAAGTTCTTACACATTTATTATCTTCACAGAAGCCATGACACAAGAAGGCTGACAATAAAGGCCATATCACCACTGTTATTCTACAGAAGAGGAAACTAAGGCTCAGAAGAAAGATGATTGCCCTGGACTCCAGAGCTTACTGGCTAAAATTCAAGTTGGGCATCCTGTTTTATAATCTCATGCTCTTTTGGGAGTAGTCCAACAACCTGCAAGTTAAAGATAAAGGCAAACCATAAACCCAAAATCTGTCATCTAATATTACTGATGAACTCATATGTGGACTACAGTTTCATCCATTCTGATTTTTCTTCTTTTGCTCAGAGATGGCTTAATACTTGTCTTCCTTCTTTCACTTTGTTCTCCCCCAAGAAGCATCACAAAAATGCCATGTACCAATTGAACTAAGAGGGACAAAAATCTCAGGGTCAGATGGCTGTCATGAGACAAAGGATCAATAGCAGTCATGTTTAGAATTTAGACACAACTCACATTAAAAGCAATTCTATAAAGCTGAAGCCCTCTGACAACATACTTTCTACTTTCCAAAAAAAAGCTGTATTAATAGAGACAAATGGAGGAGCTTGAGAGTATATATCATTTCCAACTGAAAGAAATAAAATGACTTAATGTAATAAAAATCAAATGTGTCTGTAATAAGGGGGAAAATTAATATATATAACCAAAACTCAAGACTGGTAAAACAAAACATTTGATCTTAATTTTAGCAGATATCATCTTACAGTCCAAAGACAGATAAGCAACACGACTCTTGATAAAGCAACTTCTGGATCATGTATATACTATTTCTCTAGCATTTTCCAAGCTGCAGAGTCAAAAGAACATTCACCTTCTTATTTGGGAGACATGATTTTATAAGTTTTAAGAGGTAAAATATCACACTTCTTGGAAGAAGGAGATTTATATATATATATTTGAAGAACATAAATTATTAATTTTCTTTCATAGCTTTCATAAAACATGGTTAACTATAAGGACTAAGGTTCCTATTACTTGTGGAATTATGAGTGTTGTCCCTAATACCCTATATTCCTAAACCTACAAAATAAAACATGTAGGTTGAAAGCACATACAGAACTGTAGTCTACTCTTTCATTAAAAAAATCTGAAATATGATATACATTCAGAAAAGTAAACAAATCATAGGCATCTAATGAATTTTCACAAAGAATAAACTATATAAATGTCACCCAGATGAAGACATCAGAACATTCAGTTCTCTAGTAGCCCCCTCCCACCAATGATCCCATTCCCCCTCAAGGTAATTCTACCATCCTGACTCTAATCCCAAACTTTAGCTTTGCTTTTTTATATAGATGGGATACTATGCTAATTACTCTTGTATCTGACTTATTTTGCTCAATATTATGTTCATGAAATTTGTCCTTTTACTGTATGTAGCAGTAATTCTTACATAGGTACATAATATTTCATTGTATGACTAAGCCACAATTTATCTACCCTACAATTTAGATGATTCCTAGTCTGTGATGACTATAAATAATGCTTCTATATGAAGAGCTTTTGATATAGACATGTATGCATTTCTCTTCTGTATATATCTAGGAGTGGAAGTATGGGACACACATTCAGCTTAGCAAACACACACACAAGCATTTCTCCAAAGTGACTGTACAAATAAGGAAAAGAAAAGCTAAGGGAATTAAAGTGCTTCTGTACATAAATATACAATGATTTAGAGAATGAACCATAGATAAATTCTGGGATACATAATATACTACTACTCCCTTCTGAATGCTTTGGATAATGCTGAAGGCAATCCAGGTGAAAAAACTTAATAATGAAAACTTCAAAGGACAGAAAGCAGATAAACTCCTAAATAAACCCAAAAGACCTCTGTATATTGGGTCCTCAGTCAAAAATCTGAGGGTCACCGCCCCTTAACAATAAGGTGTATAAGCTAAGCCAAGTCACTTAAGTAGATTTTCTGTGCCATAACTTTTCACCTGCTGAATGACTATAATGCTTCTACTTATTTCATAAATGTATTGAGCAAGTAGGATAATCTTGATGTAAGTGCAGTAAAAGGGTCAAATACTCCACACAATGTTACAGAACATCTACACCAACTGTACGAACAACAACTTCAAGAGAATTCATCAAGTAAAGAAATCTTCTGAATACTATAACATTAATAATAAAGACTTAGGTAAGCCAGGCATGGTGGCACACGCTTGTAATCCCAGTACTTGGGAGGCTGAGATAGGAGGATCGCGGGTTTGCGGCCAGCCTCAGCTACTTAGTGAGGCCCTCTGCAACTTAGTGAGACCCTGTTTCAAAAAAAAGAATAAAAAATAGGGCTTGGAATGTAGCTCAGAGGTAGGATGCCTCTGGGCTCAATCTCCAGTACCACAAAAATACATACATACATACATACATACATACATACTTAGGTAAAGAAGATCTTAGCTAGGTGCTATGGCACACACCTGTAATCCCAATACTTGGGAGGCTGAGACAGGAGGATTGCAGGTTCAAGGCCAGCCTGGGCAAATAAGTGAGACCCTGTTTTGAAATAAAAAGTAAAAAGGGTTGGGGGTGTAGCTCAGAGGTGGACTGCCCCTGAGGTTCAATTTCCAGTACAAAAAAAGAAAAAAGATCTCCCTGCATTGCAGACACCTGGCAACATCTTTTCCCAAAACAAGAAAATATAGCAAAGATGAATCATTTAACGATGAGGATAACAACAGTAAAAACGATTATATAAATATAGCTTTATAGTTACAGAACATTTTCATCTGTAATTCCTTAGAGGACAAAAAAGACGTCAGTGAGAAAAGCAAGTCCTTCTCAATGATATTTCAGGTACATGTGATTACCCCAGGGACAAATTCCTCTAGCAGCCACTAACTTTTACACTCTTTGGAACACTAGTTTATGATGCTCTCCAACAGAAGCTTTTATGGCTAAAAGGAGCAGGCAATAAAACTTTGTTACTCCATAGTCCACACATAACACAACAGAGAGTCAAAGTTTATCCCCAACAGAGCTTTCCTTATCCACAAAAAGTATTGCCACTGACATAAGAGTTAGTGGACACCATAAATACTTGAAAATTAGGAATCAGTTATACTCTTATCACCCACATCAAGAATGACCTTTGGAATCAGAACAAAATTGATGTCATTTTCCTTTTTCTGTGTTCCATCTATCTGTTATTTCCTTTCCAGTTGACCCTTTTCTCCTTCAAGAGATAGAAGACAGAACCTCCTCTTCCTTTCAAGAGATACTGACATACTCCTCCCCCTCTTTTCTTTCTCCCTGTGATTGACTATCTCAGGAATATGACTGTTTCTGTTTACGTATCATATGGCAGTGTTCATGAGCTTTTCTGGTATAAGATGTTTAGCATCAAACTGTTTACAAGATGATAATTCTACACTTGATACATATCATTTAAGAAAATACAAGACAAAAAAGACACTATAAATTTAGCAACAGAAACAGATTGTCATTTTGTTAATCAGCCTTCACATACTTTTAACCAATGGTAGTGCAAGGAGTAGGTAATTTAATCACATGTAGTCAATGGCTACTTAAAAATTTTTTAGAAATTTCTTGTAATTTATAGGACCCACACAGGTTCTTGCACCATAGGCTGAGAATTATTAAAATCAAGTCTTTTGGAAATTCTCTATCCCCCTCTCCATTTCTTCATATAAATGAAAGGATTCTGAATTGTCAAGTAAAATCTTCAGAAAGGAGAAAAAGATTTAAATGCATTTTTAAAAATTTGAGATTGTTATATCCTGTGTCAAAAATTATGAGGGTACATTGACTATGTATACATATGTGAATATACCAACATCAACCTCAGTACTCTGTATTGGGAAGGGGGGAATGGGGAGGTGGGGGTGCACCAAATGCTGAGTGCATGTATGCCTGTAAACATGATTTACATTATGATGTGAGACTACAATGCACCAATAAAAGCACATTAATTAAAAAAATTATGAGAGTATAATTTCCCAACAGCCAATATAAGCTTTATTAGCAGTCAAAAATTATCTCATCAAGCAGATCATTGGCAAATGGTAATACATAAAAAACACAGATCAATGATTCTATATACAAGTCTCTACAATCATGATGTTTACTCACATGCATACTCATACACTCATACATACAAAGTCACTACAAAGTAGACTATGAAAACATTGGAATAACTCACACTCATCCACATAATCACCAACTGACCACAAGGGTTCCAATAAAGATAGTTTGTTCTGTTAAAGAAGATCTGTCTATAAATCTCCACTATGGTACAGTCAAGTGTCATTTAACAACATCAGTAGGTGATTGTGCTGTTGTGCAAACATCAGAGTGTATTTGCACAAACCTAAATGGCATAGGTCCGTCAACGTGGCCTCTTGATGCAATGAAGATATACAGAAAACATGAGGTGTACGAGGCTGCTGCCTGTGTAACATAGCATAGTTTTATAATAAACTTTTTAAAAATAAGTAGAAGGATTATATTCTAAAATAAAAAGCAAAGTATAGTAAATAAGACCTTACCATAGTTATTTATTACCTATCCTTCCCGAGTATTATATACTGTACATATTGTATATGATGTACTTTTATACAAGTTGCAGTGTAGGTCTGTTTACATCAGCATCATCACAAATGATGTAATGTTGCATGACAATGCTAATGACAGCTACAGTGTCATTAGATGATAGAAATTTTTCAGCTCCATTATAATCTTAAGGAACCACAGTCATGGTTGCAGTCTGCTGTTGACCCAACATTGTTACATCATGCACAACTATATTTAAATGTCAAGTTATCACAAATTTGAGGTGAATAAACCATGACTAAGTATGAAAGGCATCGCGAGGATTGACTTCCTCTATCTGAATCTAAATGAACACCAACTGAGCAGTCTATTCAATGCAAGTAACATCTGCAGCATGCATGAAGAGACACACATGGTTTCCTTGGCACCATACTCAATGTGATATGAGTCTATTTCCACACAGTTTTATTTGGTTACAACATTTTATTTTGTGGGTCTTATAAAAGAAGCAATATTCTTCAACAAGTATTAGGAAAAACACCATTTGAAATACTAGTCATTAAAATTCTGCCTTTAATTAATTTGACATTATGACACAAGTTTAAAGGTAACAGGTCTCATTTTTTGAAAATTTTTTTCTTGTTCAGGACTTGCCTAGGACAGGCTTAACACCCATTGCAAAGCCACCAGCGGTTGGAGTCAAGTGGCGGAGGCAGAACTGGATCTGAGTTAGCTCTTTCATAATCTGACCACATTTGAATAAGATTATAAAAATTCATTTGGGCAATCCATGTTCAATGGTATCAAATGCATATTCACTATGACATTGCCAGAAATTTTAGCAGGATCCTCCTTTTTGGTCAATATTTATGAGCAAGGACCTGGATTATGGAGTGAAGTCACCACTTCCACAGGTGCTAGGCTCCAAAGTCAGCAGGGAAGATGAAAATGAATGAACGTGATAAATCACCCTAGAATATCATCCACAAAGTGCAATATGCATAGTTTTGTGTATTCAGCTACACTAAAGCTTGAGGATCTCTAAGTTAGATAAAAGAAGGGGGGAAAAGGCAAAACCAACATGCACATATTAGGACAGTCCCTCCTTTAGGATTTTACTAAGTTCTTAGCAAGTATGATATGAGTCAAATATTTCAAAGGGAACCTGACTGGCTATAGCATTTACTACATGCTCTTTTAATATTAAGGATCTATAACCTCAGAAGTTAATTGATTGTTTTGCACAGAGAGGAGAGGAGGAGAGCAGCAACTTGGAAAGGACTGGGTGTGTTGGATATACCCACAATCTGAGAGAAATTTATACACATAGATGCAGCTCTACTGTATTCTACAGGCCCAGTTGCTGGATCTCAAGGAATCTATAATGACACAATATTAACGTGTAAAATGTTAACTTTAAAAATGAATATACTTGCATTTCATTGATTCATTCAATAAATGTCAACCAACAGAGCATTAACTGTGTATCAGCTATGAAGAAAAAATTCTGCTCTTACTCTCAGGGAGTTTATAATAGTCTAGTGATGAGAGACAATCACTAAGTACCACAGCAGGATAAGTACAAGTACAGAAGGAAGAAATTCCTAAATCTGCCTGAAGGAGGCAAAAAAGGCATCAAAAAAGAAATACTGTGAAGAGGCAGAAGCAATGAAAGAGAAAAATTTGAGGCAGAGAGAAAATTTGGGTTAAAAACATTTCAAAAAGAATTACAGAATATGGCATGTTTTTACTGATCTTCATGGACTAGAAATAATAACATGTTTCATAATACTTTATTCATTAAAAAAACTTGACTACTGGGATTACAGTAGTTATCTACTAGGATTACACTAGTTATCTTAACTAGTAGGAAATTCACAATATTCTGGGTCAACCAATGTTTATACAACTAATTCTTCTGTTTCTTAATGTATTCACTTGTCAAAGAGAACTAACTGTAGATAAAGAGAGCAATTTCAGGAGAAAAAAAACTATTTACTTGCAAAGGCTTTTTCAGCTTTTAAGATTCTAAAGTGTGAGTATATTTGACTGCCTTGGAAAAGAATATGGCCTAATGTTTAAGAGGCAAGGCTTCATTTAGAGTCACCGAAAGTACATTTCAGTCCTAGCTCTGCTGTTTCTTAACTGTGTGATCTTGGGAAAGTTACTTCAACGTCTTAAGCCTCAATTTGCTCATCTAGGAAATGGATGTAATAATACTAGTGACCTCATAGTGCTGTTGGTGAGAATTAAAGCTGTAATCCTGTAAAGCCTTTAGTCACTTCTATGGTCTGAATGTTTATGTTCTCCAAAATCCATATATTGAAATCTTAATCCCCAATGGGATGACATTAGGAGGTAGGATCTTTGGGAGCTGATTAGGTCATGAGTTGAGCCCTCAAGATGGGATTAGTGCCCTTATGAAAGGCCTGAGGGAGCTGCTGCTGTCTTGCTCTTCTTATCACTTGGCAATACAGGGAGAAGATGGCCATCTATGAGCCAGAAGATACGACTGCACTAGACAGACACTGAATCTGCTGGCACCATGATATAGGGCTTCCCAGTCCCCAGAATTGTGAGAAATAAGTTTTTTGTTATAATTGTTTACAAGTCACCCAGCCTGTGGTATTTTGTTATAAGAGCCTAAATGGACTAAGACCATCACAGTATCTGTAGTATGGTAGCAGTCTATAAATGATTGTTAGGTACCTATTATACTTTACATTGACCACGAAAGTAACACCTCAAACTAATGTTAATATTACAGCTTTCATTCTGGAGAGAAAAAAGTGGACACACTTTATGAAATCGTGTGTGTGCTCGTGCGCCCATGTGCGTGCGTGCGTGTGTGTGTGTGTGTGTGTGTGTGTGTGTGTGTGTAGTTCTGTGAATTGAACCCAGGGTCTTCTACCTCTGAGCTACACTCCCAGCCCTTTTTATTTTTTAGTTTGAAACAGGGTCTTACTAAGTTGCTGAGAGTCTCACTAAGTTGCTGTGGGTAGCCTCAAACCTGTGATCCTCCTGTCTCAGCTTCCCAAGTACTGGGATTACAGACATGCGCCACTCTTCCTGGCTGAAATCTTTTGGTAAATTTAGCATTGGTCTATTGAAACTTTCATTATTGCTTGGCTTAAAAATCTTTGTTCAATGTTGAGACTGTGACTGAGGAATATTAACTTTTCACTATACTTTTATATATGAACCTATAAGTAAAATAAATCTAGTGAAACCACAAACCACATGTGGTGTTCCTTGGTATTCCAATCGTTATAAGGAAGGTGGCAAGGTAGGATAAAAAGCAAACACATGCGCACCCAGAGTCCTGAGCTGTGGCCACTTTGTTGTTATTCAGTTGCAGGAAACTAGGAGAATGATCTATTTACGCATCTAGGGCTTCACTTCCTCATCTGCTAGAGGCTCATTTGGAATACAAAGGTTTTCTCTTCAACACTCTGGGTTCTAGGGTGAGGAGGGAATGTGGAGTGGAGTTATTGTTTAATGGGTACAGAGTTTCAGTGTGGGATGACAAGAGCGTTCTACAAATGGCTAGTGGTAGCCAGGCATGTTGGCACACGCCTCCCAGTAGTTGGGAGGCTGAGACAGGAAGATCGAAAGTCGGAGGCCAGCCTCGACAACTTAGTGAGGCCCTCTGCAACCTAACAAGACTCTCAACAACCTTTCAAGACTGTTTCAAAATAACTAAAATAGGACTGGGGGTGTAGCTCACAGGTAGAATGTTCCTGAGTTCAATCCCCAGGACAAAAACAAGGTTAGTAGTGGTAGTGGCACAGCAGTATAAATGTACTTATTGCAGCTGAATAGTATACTTAAAGACGGTTAAAATGAGAATTTTATGTGTTTTACTATAGTGAAAGAAATTTTTAAATGCTCAAGTCTGTGCTAGATCTACATTCCTTCAAGACATCCATTTATTCATTCACCCACTCACTTGTTCAAATATTTACTATGTGCATATTATGAAGCAAACACTGTGACAAGTGATAGGGATACAAGGAAAAAGAAGACAGAGGAGACAGACACATATCCAAATAAGTGCTATACATTATTAGAGGGGCTCTATACAGGAGACTGCAGTAGAAATTAGAAAACCAAGAGTCCACACTATCTGAGAGGGCCAGAAAACTCTTCATAAATTATTATTTACAATGTCTATAAAGTTTCAACCTCAAAATAAACAAAATCATTTTAGATTTTGATATAATTTTCCCCATACTTAGTAAATAAGAACTATAAGCATTACCTATAACATATTCAAGGCAACTTTTAGCTTTCCAGTTTTTAAATGCCTCCTTCATAGTATGTTTCTTCAACATCACACTTTTAATAAATCTTACTTTCTATTCAAAGGCAGCAGCACAGCCCAGATTCTGAGGATCTATTTCCTTGAGTTTTAGTATAGTTGTTCTTTTTCTTTACATTTCTGCAAAACCCTTCCAGCCACTAGAGATTAGTAGAAGCACTTGCGACTATCAAAGCAACAGGAAATTTAGCTGGATAATGAGGTGAAGCTATATTTTCGGGATTACATAACCTCTCTAAATCCAAACAGCAATGTGGTCTATTGATCACTGCCACAACTATTTTTTTCAGATCTCAGTTAAAATCTCTAAGTTATAAGAATATATGACATTCTATTAACTAAAGCAGAAGCAATTCTATTATGCAGTTCAAATAGCTCTTTGCTAAAGAAAGTTTTGATGCCCAAAAGATCTATATCCCCCAAGCCTCTAAATATTGGGTCTTCAGGAAACCTTTGTAAGAGTTTTGCCTTCCTGTTTCTCTTCCATTCTCTCTCTCTTTTTTTTTTTTTTTTTTTTTTTTTTTTTTTTTTTTTTTTTTTTTTTTTTTTTTTTTTTTTTTTTGGTGGTACTGGGGATTGAGCCCAGGGGCATTCTATCTCTGAGCTATACCCCTAGCCCTATTTTATTTTTATTTGGAAACAGGGTCTCACTAGGTTGATGAGGGTCTCGCTACTTGGTGAGGCTGTCCTCCAACCTGCAGTCCTCCTATCTCAGCCCATCAAGTACTGGAATTACAAGCATGCCCGCCTCTCTCTTCCATTCTAACAGTGCACATAACGTATTCTAGACAGATCTCAGAAATTCCTTTTAACAAAATGCTGTATTGTTTTTACTTGGGATTGAACCCAGGGCCTCAGATATGCTAGGCAAGTTTTCCACTGCTGAGCTATATCCCCAGTCCTTTTTATTTTTCAATATTGGGATATAGTCTTGCTAAGTTGCTGAGTCTGGTCTCAAACTTTCGATCCTCCTACTTCAGTCTCCTGACCTGTTGTGATTACAGGTGTGCACCACCACGCTGGGCTCTATCAGGTTCTTGAGAGGTTCATTCCAACTTTATTTTATCCTATGCATACTTCAAAGCAATTTTTCTTATAAATACTCAATATGCCAAGAAAGAGATAACTAATAATCATTATTTCAAAAATTAAAAACATTATCATTAAGGCTTCATTTTCCTGGAAAATAAAGATAATTCCATTAACTTTCATTGAAACACTTTTCCCAAAATTTGAAAAATACTGTGTCCTCTATATGCCTTCTCATGTTTGCTGCATGACACAAGAAACAAAGTAGAAAGACAGTTATGTGAGTCCTCCCTTTCCCACACTTCCAGTTTCTATGTGTTAATTCCTTTAAATAGAAAGCAAGAGGTAAGAATACACTTACTGGCATATTCAGTCTACTTTCTTTTATCCTTAGATATCTTTTGGATATCTCATGGGTTCAGGATTCAGGGCTCAAAGACATGCTCTATACTGCATCTGACTCAAGTGCCTCAGAAGGCAACATCCTTGAGCCACACAATAATTATGTTCAAGTACGATTAAAGAAAAGACAAAGCTGACTCTAAAATTAAGTCCACTAGGTCACTTAAAGCATAGACACTGTATAAAAACCCAACATGTATTTCTTTTTAGATAATGTAAAACTTTGGGCCATCACCCCTCTTCCAATTCTCTCTAAATAATGTCTTTTGTGTCTGTTTCCAAGGGATACCCAAAAAACCATGAAAACCTTCATCTCCTGTCACTTTCATTTGAGAAAAAGTTGGGTACAAACAGCTCAGTTCAAGCTAATTCCATGGGCTCTTTCAGTAAGCCTGAACCTGTCACTGGTGCCAGTCCTCGATATCTTGAGGAATGTTTCAGTCCTGGCTACAAACTGCCCACTCAGTCCTCTGGGAATATCTCTCCTACTAGAGGGCTCCCATCTCTGCACACTCAGAGGAGGGCTGTGAAATGGAGGTAGCTAAACTATTTGGAGTAATAACACAACATAGCCTCAGTCTATTTAAAGCTCTTGGCTAAACAGCAAAGCGGTGTCATCCACAAAGTCTCTTTCTGTTCCTAGTACAATCCTTAGTGGTTATAGAGAAATGAGATCTTCTCTTGACAAGAAAATCCTTCCCCTTTCCCAGATTTCAGGAAACAAACACATAGACAAAGACTGGAAAAGGAAAAGGAGGAGGCAGGGGCTTGTCTCAAGGAGTTCATATTAGAGACCAGCCCCAGTGAAAAATTCTAACTCTTGTGGCCTTCATAGTTTACTTCATAGTTGACATAGTTTTAAAACCAAATCCAGCTAGACACAGTGGTACATACCTGTAATCCCAGCAACTGGGGAGGCTAAGGCAGGAGGATCTCAAATTTGAGGCAAGTTTGGGCAACTTAGCAAGAGACCCAGTCTCAAAATAAAAATAAAAAAGGGACTGGGGATGTAGCTCAGTGGTAGAGGCCTTGCCTAGCATGCATGAGGCCCTAGGTTCAACCCTCAGTACCACAAACAAAACAAAATAAAATCCACAAATATACATACCAATTTTAGGGCAATAAAAGAAGAGGAATACAGAGAGCAGGCTGAAAGGTGAGAGCTATTTCTTGCAGTTCAAATCATTATGAAAGATCAAGCATATAGTATCAACAAGTATAAAATCTAAACCATACCGAGTAATACAATTATCCCTTGAAATCCAAGGCGAATTGGTTCCAGGAACCCCCCGAGATACCAAAATCTAAAGATGCCCAAGTTCCTTATATAAAATGGCATATAACCTACACACATGCTCCTGTATAATTAAATCATCACCAGATGATTTATAATACCCAATACAATGCAAATTATATGTAAATAATATGTATTATTTAGGAAATAATGGCAAGAATAAAACCTGTTATGTGTTCAATACAGATGTAACCATCATAGGTCTCAGTATACTTTTGATCTGCAGTTGGTTGAATCTATGAATATATAACTCAGATAAAAGTGCTGACTATACATACAAATATGCACTAATATACAAAAAGGAAATAGAGTAGTAATTGGGCTTTCTTTTGGCTCTAGACTGTATTTTTCATTCTACACTTTTTTGGGGGGCTGCTGGGGATTGAACCTAGCAGCATTCTACCTCTGAGCTACACCCCAGCCCTATTTTATTTTTGATTTTGAAACAGTGTCTCACTAAGTTGCGGAGGGCCTCACTAAGTAGCTGAGGCTGGCCATGAACCTGTGATCCTCCTGTCTCAGCCTCCCAAGTACTGAGATTACAAGCATGCGCCACCACGCCCAGCTTCATTCCACACTTTTATTTCCAGAAATGAGTGTTTCATAATGAAACAAAAATAGGCTTATTTTTATGCTGAATGTGCAATATTCCTAAATATCAAGTGCTTTCATTAGAGTTAGGTTTAATATTTTCCATCCATAGTCCCTAAGATCTCATTTCCCTGGCCTGGACGTTAACACCTTCATTATAAAAGCATGCGC
Source organism: Glis glis (assembly GCA_004027185.1). Classification (NCBI taxonomy): domain Eukaryota; kingdom Metazoa; phylum Chordata; class Mammalia; order Rodentia; family Gliridae; genus Glis; species Glis glis. Next base: position 8,377 of record PVJS01027421.1, on the reverse strand, counting down.
AGAGGTCACCACCTGCTTTTACAGTCAGGTTATGCACACTGGCGCTTTCATTTCTGGGTACCTTTGAATACAGAATTTAATACTGAATATGAGCAGTCTTTTCATCTTATACTGTAGAGTAATTGCTTCCCACTTCAGAATTACAACATGAGTTTTCCTCTCTGACTTGCTTTTTAAGTGCTATGGCCAGCACCTAAGAAAATGACAAGGAACTTTATGGGCTTACTCGAGGGAGTCAGATCTTTGCAAACTGCCAAGAAAAAATCATGGCTACTCAGGCATAACACAATAGGATACAGCATGATAAATGACATACGCTACTGGGCCCTGGTTCTAGGATATCATTTCCACTAAGTGTTCTCAGAGTACAGAAGCTATACCTTTCTCAGTGTTAAACACATCAGATCAAAATCAGAGCAGCTCATGGATGGTGTTTATAATTATACATATATATTTCAGGGAAAGTGTTCAAAAATATTTGCTGAACATTATTGTTTATAGAATACAGTGAAGGTATATTCTAGGGAGTGCTTTCCCCTAAATTCTAGGAGCTGAATTGAAGCAACTAATGCTCTCAGAGTTACTTATGATCAAGTTGGGTTCAAAGAGACCATCAACTTAATCTAAAGATGATACAGAAAAAACCTTATCAGGCCTGGCCCATGGAGTCAACCGTCTTCTGCACTTAATAGGCACAAAATATAATAGGAAAAGGTGGTAGGGAGAGTAGGGCAAAGCCCAATGAACAAATTATTTTAGGCATTTTTCATCCTACATCATAGAGGACACAAATGAATATGAGAATGTAAACAACAGGTTGCAAGGGCTTAAACCCAATTAGAATGTCCTGATTTGTAAATAAATATAAAATGCATGCTGAAAGACTGGGATTTAAATTTCATTTCAATATTACAAGCATTGTTCTTACTAAAATATCAACCCCTTTTGTCAAGTATAACTTAATAAACTGGCAAAAAAACATATATCTATCTGTCAAACTCTACACACATATGTATGTATTTATATATACATCCTTACCTTTGCTTGTCTCTTGTTGGCTTCTCTTCTGGCTTCCCGTTCTTTCAGTCTTTTCTCCTACAGAGCAATGAAAATTAGCAACATATAAATTGCTATCTATTAGACATGAAACAGATTACACAATCATTAGTTTTATTTTTTAAAGCCAACTGATATGTGATATTTATTTCTTCAATAAACATTTACTGAGCACCTACAATTGGACTGGTGTAAGTATTCACAATCATTAAGTATGGGTTAGGCAGATCTGGAATCAAATATCAGTTCCACCACTTACAAAATATGCATTTTTTGAGCTACGTATACTTTTTAACTCAACATAAAACGGAAATAATTGGAGTATACACCTCACAAAGTTGATATAACAATTTCAGAAACTACCCAAGTGGTTAGCACAAAATTTAATATATGGCACACAATCCATGTTGTCTATAAAAATAAAAGATGCAATCATGACTATTTCCCTTGTGCTCTGTCTGAAATGGAATTTACAAAAGACATGAAATCCTCATCCTGGGGATTTTTAGGAAAGTGGCCATGTTTCTTCCCACCCCCCAAAAAACAGTCCAAGGTCATACTTATAAAACATGTTATTTCATTGTTGCTTGATAATTTCCCCCATTAGTTTCCTACTAAGCACAAAATAGGTAGGAAATGCAATGCCAAGAATATTTAAAAAAAATGTAATGCTATTTGAAATTAAAAAAACTTTCCTGAAACACAAGGGTTATTCTTAATCCTAAACTTCTAAGTTTATATATTTTTATTAACTACTAGGTTAATGTAAAAAATGAAAAAATAGTAAGTTGTTTTCATGTAGTAAGATGAAAATGCAATCATAATTCACTGTTACATTAAGTGCAATATTAATGTGAAAGTGAACAAGTGTTCTGCGTCGGGCACTCTTATTTCCATTATGCTTTACACATAAATGAGTTTCTTCTAATTAAAAAAAATCCTAATCCAAACTCTGAAGTCTGAATTGTTAATATGCAGTTTATAGGCTCGTTTATGATAAAGTGAGAATATAAATGTGAAAGTCTCAAAGATGGTTAAACACTAATGCGAAGAGGAAGAGAGTCTGAACTTACAGATTCAGTTTCTACAACTTTAGACTACACAGCAGAAAAGCTAAATTCTAAGTGAACTCAACAAAAATTCAAATTCAAATGGGTACTGTGTATGCGTCATGTCCCTAAGTATTACCTAATGTTAAATTACTCTGATTCTGTCATTATTCTTTTTCTTTCCCAGCATTGGAGATAATGGCTAGTACTCTGACTTCAAAAAATAATGATAATAATAGAACTCGAAAGGGCCATTCTACAATTACACAATTACACCGGAAGATTCTAAAGGTTACTTGGAAGCTCCGGAAACCAAGGTCAGAGAAAGGAATAAGGAAGATAGAGAAACAAAAAACTATGGGAGGCTTTGATTTGCTTATTGTCAAAGAGCTTATTTAGCTACAAAGGGAAACACATCAATGGAGATGATGTCCATACAGAAACTCATCTAATACAATCACTGTGCTGAGCACAGGAAGGTGGGCAGGGAGAGGAAGTGGGGTGGGAACTGGGAGAGGGCTCAAGGAATGCTGTGTGCATGTATGCCTCTCTCACCCTGTACTGTATCAAGATGTATGATTACAATGTACCAATTAAAGAGAAAAAATAAAGACTAATCTCAAAGTTGAGTCTTCACATGCCATGCCTAGTGCTTTTTCCAATACATTCTAATACAAATTAAAATGTTCTGTTAAATAGTAACAGATGTGACTTTAACAACCCCAGAAAAATAATACTTACTATTTAACAACAGTCAATTAATGGATACTTATTTTCAAACCCTATCACTGAATTGGTTCTCTAATGAGATTATGAGGAATGTTCTGTCTCCAAAATAAAACTCAATGTGTCCTCAATTGTGGGGGAAAAACAAGTTAATGAATGACCGTTTCTAAACAATGTGCACCCAACTTTTCATAAAGCTGGCACCAATTACTGATTTTTTTGAGCATTAGCAGACCACAAAATTTAGCAAAATAGTATTAGAGAAAATTCTGAAATAATTAATCATAATTTTGCTTAGTTGCTGGCTTTAGTTTGTGGATGCATGTATTTTAATTTTATCTTGCTTTTGTCCATACAAAAGAACAACTTATTCCTATTATCTATAAAAAAGTTTTCCTATCTTAGATTTTCTACAATGATATGAATAAGTTTCTAGTTTTTGATATTTACTGCTTTTAAAATTATAGCTATATAAAACACTAACTATAAAGAGCAATAAAATTATATTTTCATGAAAACTGATTTGCCTTTTAGCACATTATTATTACTTTTGTTATTTTCTTACCAACAGTAATAGCTCCCAATTTTTAAGTATTAACAATGTGTAGGCATTTCACTTATCAACTTTTCTTTTTTAAAAAATCTATGTAAAAGAACTTATATACTGTTTTCCCATTTTATACATTTATAAAATGGAAGACTAAAGTAAGGAAGTCACTTGGCTGATATCACATGCACAATGAGTGATGGACCTGGGACTAACCTGGGCCCAAGGAGTCAATGTCAACCCTAGCACACCACTACACTCCACACTTATTTAGCTTTGTAGATTTGTATGCAGTATTTTTCTATCATCAATTTGTTTTAGATAAATGGTACAGTTCCTTTTGTTATTAATAGTCTGCTACCATATGAGTCTTTTCATCCTGGTAGCATTTTTTTTTCCTCTGACAGCATTTTATGGACTTTACTTAATTTTTGTCAGCCTCCTGCACAGAAAAAAAAGTAGATAATTGGCCACATTTAGTACACACAATTTTTTGCTGTAATTATTCGATAACTGGCCTTCTCCCAACACATTAGAGTATCTGAAAATGACACTTCTAAGTTGCAAAGAATAACCTTGATATGTTCACATCAGAAATATCTTTCCTATACAAGTAAGCAATCTCTATTCTGGAGCATTTCACCTAGCCATCACAATCATAGAAGAAAACATTTTTGGCAATTTTCAACTTCTACTGAATTCCAATATTAATTAATTATAGTCACTAAAGGATATTTTAAATTTCAGATTTAAAATGGCTATCAGAATTCACATGGGCATGCATATGCAATAATACTTCTTTTGATGTTTGCTGACACCATCTATCTCCCTCCAGATAGATGAGGGACAGCCAGACTTTTATGACATGGCCAAGACATGAAAGGGAAGTGTATTAAAAGATACCCATCTTTCAATACTAGGTGAATCAAAAGGAAAATAATTTGAAATCATTAGAAAATATTCTTTGTGTATATGTGGTACTGGGGATTGAAACCAGAGGTGTACCCTGAACTACACTCTCAGTCCTATTTTATTTTTTACTTTGAAACTGGTTCTCACTAAGTTGCTGAGGACCTCCCTAAGTTTGTAAGGCTAGCCTCAAACCTGTCATCCTTTTGTCTCAGCCTCTCAAGTACAAGGATTAAAGGCGTGCACTACCATGTCCAGTTGAGAAAACGTTCTTTATTATAAAATATTCTGTTAGTACTCTGCCAGAAAAGAGGTAAGAGTTGCCGGGCATGGTGGCGCACACTTGTAATCCCAGTACTTTGGGAGGCGGAGACTGGAGGATCCGGGTTCGCGGCCAGCCTCAGCTACTTAGTGAGGCCCTCCACAACTTCGTGAGACCTGGTTTCAAAATAAAGTATAAAAAATAGGGCCGGGGGTGTAGCTCGGAGGTAGAATGCCCCTGGGCTCAATCCCCGGTACCGCAAAAAAAAAAAAAAAAAAAAAAAAAAAAAAAAGAAAAGAGGCAAGAGTAAATAGTAGCCTTTAAACTGGGAAGAAAAACAGAAGTACAATTACAGTAATACAAGACTTGGAAAATAAAAACATGAAAAAATGTATCTTTTCCTTTGCTGAGAAAAATATTTGTAAAGGTTTGTGACAAGACAAAGATAAAAGGTTAGAATACAGTGACTTGAAGGACAAAGTAGAATTAATTTTATTATATTCAGTAACTTAGGACCTCCTCCTTAATTTTATGTGTTCAAGTGTTTTACGTATTTTATTTTCCTATTTCAGTTTTGAAGGCATACTGATACCAAAACTATTTTATGCCACTCAAAAAGACAAAGTTTTATCTTTAGTTCTACCAAGCTACAAATGACTAAGTATAAGGAAAGCATGAAATTCAATAATGAAAATCAAATTCACAAGGGAAAAGAAAACATAAAGTCACATTTCAAGGTACAAGATACTCCCTTTATAGCTATTATAAAGCTTCTGGCTTCTACATACTATAGGTCCTTACCTTTCAGAAAAGAAAATACCATAAAATATGAATTTTATCAGCAGTCAGAACAATGTATTAAAACCTTTTTCATTCTCTGGTGATACTTAGAACTATTTGTAGACCTGGCAATACAATCATTTTTTTTTTTTTTTTTTGCGGTACTGGGAATTGAACCCAGGGGCGTTCTACCTCCGTGCTACACCCCCGGCCCTATTTTTTATACTTTATTTTCAAACCGGGTCTCACGAAGTTGCGGAGGGCCTCACTAAGTAGAGAGAGAGAGACAGGCAGGGAGAGAGAGGGAGAGAGAGAGAGAGAGCGAGCTGAGGCTGGTCGCGAACCCAGATCCTCCTGTCTCCGCCTCCCAAAGTACTGGGATTACAAGCGTGCGCCACCACGCCAGGCTACAATTCATTTTTCAGGCAGTGAAAAATGTATAACCCATTTGAATGAGTCTCAGGCAACTGGGACAGTTTGGTAAGAAGTATAGTTCCCAGCTATCACGTAAAGAAGGAGGGGACATCTATCTTTATTTCAGTATTACAATAATCTCTCTTTCAAGGAAGAAAACTGGCTCAATGAAAGCACATGGAAAAATGCTTATGAGAATTTTAAGCTCTCAAGGCATCCCCTACTCTCCAAGGACAAAATCCCAGAAAATTTAAATCCCTCCCAGGAACTCAGAACACAAGGTTGTTTGATCTGTTACTTATTCTACACAGCTTTGTTTGCACAACATTAAGAGTCTTCTATATATAAATCTGGAACAACTAACACAAAGATATGAAGACAGGAGGAAAAAAAATCAAATTGACATAGAAACATTGATTCACTAGTCAATTCCTTTGAATATTTACTGAGATGCTATGTGCCAGGCCACTTGGTGGGCTCTGGGGATATAGCAATGGGCAAAACAGACACAGTGGAGCCTCCTGTGACCTTTGCAGTGTATCGCCCAATCCTGTCAGAAGCAATTCCATTAGCACCAACTCTGCTCCCTGCTCCATCAATCTAACCACCAACCCACTTCTCAAACACCATATGGCAATTAAAAAAAATCCATAAACCAAAGAATAAAAATAGAAGTAAAAAAAACTCAAAGACTTGTCAACACAGTAGATAAACCAGATCATAGCATTGTATACAACAGGATCTTCCTCTTCTCGTGTGAATACACTATATTCGTCATGTCCATTTTGGAGTTAGGCGCCAGAGGCTTAGTTCCTTGCTCTCATGATGACTTCCTAATCTCAGCAAAAATATTTTAGGATTATGTAAATTGGCTTATAGTATCTGATATTAACTTGGACTTTTATACAGCCATAGCTACTGAAAAATATATTCTGGCACTAGTACTCATATAGCTATGCAATGAACATTTAGGAAGGAGTAGAGTACAAAGCAGAATGATGATTATCATTGAGGGCAGGGAGAGGACACTGGTCAAAGGAAAATGTGTTTTAGTTAGACAGGAAAAATAAATTCTAGGGATCTATTGAACAGCATAGATATAGGTGACTATAGTTAATAACAATGTGTTACATATTCAAAGCAGTTGAAAGCAAAGACTTTAAATTTATATACCACAAAGAAATAACTATTTGAGGTGATAGGTATGTATATTAGCCTGATTTGATCATTATACAAAGTACACATGTAATTAAAACATCATGTGGTACCCCCTAAATTACAAGTAATTACAAGTAAAATACAAATTAAAATAAATTAAAACTTAAAACAAGTCAAAATGAATAAATGAAAATATCAAGATGGAATATTTTCAATATGTTTGAAGAAAAACTTCCAAAGCTTATGAAACCTAAAACTGATACACATTTTTAAAATACATGTGAAATACAGAAACGTGTGATCAGTTTTATGGTACTTTTTTCCCATGCAAATTTCATTATGCATATTCCTTATTCATAGTTTTGTGTCAAAAGTTTCTTCATCTTTTTCTTTCTTCATGAATTAAAGCTTATTCCTAGACTATGAAGTTAGTCTTTTCAAAATTCTTTGGAGAATTATAATTCTTCTCAGTATATTTTCATAGAAGTAATAAATTATGAGTGACAGCCTCCAAGGGAGTCAAAATTACACTTGCCCAAAGCAAAACCTGATGCTAGAAGAACTAAGATGATTGTCATAATGATAATACTCAATTAGGAATAAAATATTATTCCAAAACCAATAATGTGTTCAAGTAGAATAATTAATTGGAAGAAAGCAATCTGTTCAGAATTACTAATAATTTAGTTTTTAAAGTAAAATTTTAGTAGCTATTGGAAAATAAGTAAATGAAAAAGAAGTCTTATAATCAAACAAAGCAAGCAACCTGATTTGTCAGGTGGAAAAAAAATAGAAATAAAACTCTATTTTCCCAAAGAGCAAAGGATAATTTTATTCTTTAGGTCTTAACTGGATTTACAGAGCCAGAAGAACTCACTGGTCATCTGGGATTAACGCTTATGCTCTGTCATTTTTCAGATAAGAAAAGTGCCGTCCAAATTGGTGAGGGTAATCCAAATTGAACTAGAACTCAGGTGCAAGTATTCTACCTTATATCCTGGCACGCTTTCCATCAAACACCATTGTTCACTATGCAAAATGCTATAACTTGCTATTTAAGAAAACATTCCATGTGATTTATGGGCAGAATCCACTACATGACAGCTTAGCACAAAACTGATTTGAATACCTACACTGTGTCTTAGGTATGTTATTGGAATAAATATACTAATTCCAAAGTGCCCACAAATGTAAACTTTTATCTACTTAATATATATAAATACATGTGTGTATACACAATTTTACTGCTGAAAATACTACAAGAAAGCAATCATGTGAATATCAGGTAGTGTTTACATTAAAGTTGAATAAAGACAGCTCTTCTATTTATTTCATTATGCTTTTTTCAGGCTGCATAGTATTTTCATTTTTTTTTTTGCGGTACCGGGGATTGAACACAGGGGCGTTCTACCTCCGCGCTACGCCCCCGGCCCTATTTTTTATGTTTTATTTTGAAACCAGGTCTCACGAAGTTGC
>PVJS01027420.1:0-26262 GCA_004027185.1 Glis glis | reverse complement strand
AAGAGGGCAGCTTTTAAAATATTTGCTTATTTATGTGTGGTACTGGGGATGGAACCCAGGGACGCTCTACCACTGAGCTACATCCCCAGCCTCAAAAAAGTTAAAATAGGGAGACAGGGTCTCCCTAAGTTGTCCAGTCTAGCCTCGAGCCTGCAATCCCCCCACCTCAGCGTCCCAACTGGCTGGGATTACCGGAGTGTGCCACCGCGCCCCGCTCAAGAGGACGAACTTGGGAAGGCTGGATCCATCCATATTCACTTAGCAAACCAAGTGGTCCTTCCTGCGCCTCCATGTCCACGTGGGTGGAAGGGGCATGAACAAGGCGGGAGGCGTTAGGAGGCTGCGAGGACGGCGCGGGGCATGGGCTGCAGAGCCGGGACCGCAGGCGGGTCGGGCCGGGGCTCCCTGCACGCAGCTCCCGGGTGCACGGCAGCCCCGGCCGGAGCCACTCGCGGGTGGCGGGAGGGCGGGACGTCAACAAGGCGGCGGCGCCCGGAGCGCTCTGCAGCCAGCCGGCCGCGGGACCCTGAGCTCCGGGGCGGGGCGGCCGGCGGGGCGGGGCGCGGCGCCGATCGGGATCCGGTCCCAGCCGACTCCAGAGCGCCCGGGCGCCGCGCACTCCGCCGTCCCAGCCACGAGGTGAGTCCCAGCTCCCAGCCCCAACGCGCCCGGCCGAGCCGGTGGTGATCGCCCGCAGCTGCCGCAGCTGCCCAGGCCGAGCGGATAGACTAAAGTCCCTCTCTAAGTGCTAACCAACATTTGCTCAGTTCATTACAGGCCTTACACCACCTCAGAGCAGATATCCGGACCGCCGCAGATGCCGGCCGACCTCCAAGCTCTGAGTTCCCGGAGCCCCTCCACCCATTCCAACCCGGGGATCTGGTATATATCAAAAAGCTGCCTGCGTCATCCCTAGGGGCTCGGTGGACTGGACCCTGGATAGTAACCCTGGTGACACCAACATCCCTAAAAGTCGCTGGGAAACCAGCCCGGATCCATTGGACACACGTTAAACCGGCTCCTGATCAGACCCCGGAGGACCCCACCACGTGGAAACTGCAGCCAACCGACCGCCCCTCCAAGATCCGGCTTCAAAGAGTCAACTCTGCCGGACCCCCCACTTCCCAGCCTGCATCATGAGCAGATTACCAGTCCTTCTCAGCTTTGCCCTGTGCCAAATCCTTATGGGAAGGCAGGTATGGGGGACTACCCAGTATGTGGATAGATTCCAAGTAATTGAAACCTATTTTGATAACAATTCCCCTGATAAATGGGTTGAACAAACTGCTGGGGCAATAGATTGCCCACCCTCCGGATGCTCTGGAGGTACTGAAATCTCTCTCTCTTTAAAGTCTGTTAGTGGAGCGGGACGTCCCTATGCATGCTTTGCCTTCGATCAACATAAGTCAGATTGCCTGATCGACAAAGAAACATTTGGGGGCTGCAGATACTGGGGTTGTAAGATAAATGACGCTTACCACGGAAATAGTATTTTCCGTTGGGATTTAAAATCTAAGCAGTTTAAATTTATCATCCAAAATCCCGACGACTCCCAATGGACCATGGGAGTGCACGGGAAACTATATGGCAACGGGTGGGCGAAATATCCTGAGGGACATATAAAAATTTTTAAAATCAAGACCCCTGCCAGCAAACAAGTCCAGGTTGTCTCAGATATCATAGATTCGGAACACCAGCTTAACTAGCTGCTCGATTCCTCTAAAATCACTCCACAGGAAGTACACCCCAGAAGGTCTGAAATTTATTTGTCCTGGCTCAACCTTCTCCGGACCACCCTGTCCTTTGTAAACGTCAGTGGGATACCATCAGGCCCTAGACACTGTTTCCTCTGCGCTTCACTCTGGCACACACCATACTAGCTGCAGTACCAGCTAATGCCTCAACCACTGAACCTGCCCCAACGATGGACCCCAGTAATGCCTGTCACAACCTAACCCAGGCAGCGTAATGGCTACCTCCCCATGATCCAAACACCTCCGTACCCCTCACTTGTGTTGGCCTGGATCCCGCCTTAGAGTTTGGAACCTGCTCATCCACACTTTCACAAGCTAAAACCTCACCACCTCCCGGGTAACTTTTCTGGTGTAACGGTACATTAACAAACTGCCGAACCTCAGGGCAACCCTGTATACTGTATACCCCCCAACTTACTTTGTACAGGCAGGCCGAATTTGTAGGGTTCCTACATCCCCCAAGGACGCAGTCAAGAGCTGCCTTCCTGCCCATCCTTGTTGGTGCTAGTTCGGTACTGTCATTAAGCGCTACGGGGGTAGCAGGTGGAGCCTTAGGGCAGGGATTCCTCTTGGCCCGGGATTTTGAAAACAAGCTCCGTTTTGCCATAGGTGCCACTACCTCCTCTAGGGAGTCACTTCAACGTCAGATCACTTCCTTAGCTCAAGTGGCATTACAAAATCAATGGGCATTAGATGTATTGACTGCGGAGAAAGGGGGACCTGCCTGTTCCTCCAGGAAGACTGTTGTTACTATGTAAATGAATCTGGACTAATCCAACAAAACCTAAAGGTTCTACCCAAACTTATTGAAGACCTCAAACACCCTCCCACTTCTCCTGGTTTCTGGTCATGGGTCACTAGCCCCATTGCTGCCTGGCTAATACCTCTTCTAGGTCCCATCATCGCCCTCTGCTTGTTGTGTCTAATAGCTCCCTGCCTTATTAATTTCCTAAAAACCCGAATATCCGAAATGACCCGTTTCACCTTTCATCAATTTTTCCCTCATAGGTATATGCCCGTGGACAGTGAAGAAACTCTTTGCTGACAAAGGTTTGTCAGTTCCCTTAAAACCAGTGGGGACTGCCGGGCGTGGTGGCGCACGCTTGTAATCCCAGTACTTTGGGAGGCGGAGACCGGAGGATCCGGGTTCGCGGCCAGCCTCAGCTCTCTCGCTCTCTCTCTCTCTCTCCCCCCTTAGTGAGGCCCTCCGCAACTTCGTGAGACCTGGTTTCAAAATAAAGTATAAAAAATAGGACTGGGGGTGTAGCGCAGAGGTAGAACGCCCCTGGGTTCAATCCCCGGTACCGCAAAAAAAAAAAAAAAACAACAACAGTGGGGATTGAAGTAGCTACAGCTACTCCATGTTGTCTCAACCCTTCCCCTTCTTCCCCTTACAGCAGCCCAGTGCTCTATGACCCAACCCCACAGGAAGTTAGGTTACACAAATAGCCCGCATCTGGGCATTCTAGAGATCAGAATGTTCTTGTTCCAGGATGTAGCTAACCGCACAATGTTTGCTTCTGTATGAAAACAGCTTGCTTGCCCAGTATTTGCCGACCACCTGCGTGTGGTTTTTGCCCTTATAAACCCTTTGCTCGCCGGGGCGGAACTCTGGTCTGACTTCGGGCTTGAGTGCCTGTCTGCTGGCCAGCAATAAAGCCTTCTCCATTGGAAAGACCCCGGACTCCTGAGTCGTCCTTCCACTTGCTAGTTCTGCCTATTACATCACTAAGTTGCGGAGGGCCTAAGTAGCTGAGGCTGGCCGCGAACCCAGATCCTCCGGTCTCAGCCTCCCAGGTACTGGGATTACAAGTGCGCACCACCATGCCCGGCTTCCACCCTCTTCATACCTCACAACAGGGATTGAATTTAAACACATGAAACCTTGGGGGACACAGAAAGCACGTATAACCCTAACCCATCGTGCTGACCCGCAGCGTCACAGGCCTGTTATTGACTTTGGCCCTGGCTCCTCCATATCTTTGCCAATGTTAGGTTTTACAGAATTTCTTTTTGTTTGATTTTGACTTAAAATGTCTCATGTGCCGCCAGGCGTGGTGGCGCACGCTTGTAATCCCAGTACTTTGGGAGGCGGAGACCAGAGGATCCGGGTTCGCGGCTAGCCTTAGCTCGCGCATGCGCGCGCGCACGTTCTCTCTCTCTCTACTTAGTGAGGCCCTCTGCAACTTCGTGAGACCCGGTTTCAAAATAAAGTATAAAAAAATAGGGCCGGGGGGTAGCGCGGAGGTAGAACGCCCCTGCGTTCAATCCCCAGTACCGCAAAAAAAAAAAAAAAAGTCTCATGTGCCAACGGAGACTGGCTTCCAGAGTCTGGGCTTTTAGCCTAAGCCTGAAAATTCAGAACGTCCTTTTCCCTTGGTGGCAAGCTCATTTAACCAAACCTCTAAGATGTCTTCTAGTTAATTTTTTTTTTGAGTACTGGCGATTGAACCCTTGTGCAAGCTAAACACACACTCTACGACCGAGCTGCACCCCCAGCGGTCGTTGATCTTTTTTCTTTTGGAGTGACACTGTCAGTATAGGAACATTTCTCCAGGCCCCAGGTATACTGTGAGGTCTCCCATGGGACAGTATGAGGCTTAAAACATTTCTGGTGCTGGGCGTGGTGGCGCACGCCTGTAATCCCAGTACTTGGGAGACTGAGACAGGGGAATCGCAGGTTTGAGGACAACCTCAGCAACTTAGCAAGACCCTGTTTCAAAACAAAGTAATCATTAAAAGGGGGGGAGGGCTAGGGGTATTATGCCCCTAGGTTCAGTCCCCAATACCATAAAAAGAAAGAGCCAGGCTCGGTGGCACATGCCTGCAATCCTAGTACTTGGGAGGCTGAGACAGCAGGATCACAGGTTTGAGGACAGCCTCAGCAACTCAGACCCTCAGCAACTTAGTGAGACCCTGTTTCAAAATAATATAAAATAGGGCTGGGGGTGTGGCTTAGAGGTAGAATGCCTGAGTTCAATCCCCAGTACCAAAAAAAAGAGTAGAAGAAAAAGAAATAAGAAATACAGCAAGCAGCAGAGCCACTCGTGGCAGTCCATCTCTGCAGGGCTTGGCGGGAGGTGCTGGGAAGGGCCCGATTTGCCCGTTAAGACTTGAAGCCGACCCCGCCGGCGGCCGTGTTTCCGCCTCTCCCTGGAAAGCTTTCTGTTTGTAGTGACCTGTTAATTTTGTGGACAGTTAATGGCTTCTTGCTTCCCCTGCAGTGGACTCGGTGGATCCCATGAGAGGCCGACTCTTTTCCTCTCTGCCCAGAACAATTCCAAGCGGCCTCGAAGAAGTTCTCCAGGGTGCTCGGTTTGTTGTTGGCGGCCACCAGAAAGCCAGCAGTGGGTCCGGACTGGACACGTGTGGTCGCTTCCACACGTGGGGTGGGAGACAGGCGGTGGGATCCCAGCACTGGCCGCGGGGTGGCTGGCTGAGACCAGGAGTGGGATCTGGCTTTCCTTCCTGGATAGGAGCTCCCCCTCCCTGTGGTCCAACTTCTCCAGGAGGGAGGAAAGCCAGGGTAGCAGACATTAGCTCTGCCTCAGAGGAGAATGGGGTGGGGAAGGGGCCTGGACATGAAGAACGACGTAGATGCCACCTTGGGCCAGACTCACCTGTGGCATCTCCCACAGACCATTACACCCGCACCTGTGGCTGCAGCCTTTTTTTTTTTCGGTACCGGGGAATGAACCCAGGGGCGTTCTACCTCCGAGCTACACCTCCGGCCCTATTTTTTATCCTTTATTTTGAAACCGGGCCTCACGAAGTTGCAGAGGGCCTCACTAAGTAGCTGAGGCTGGCCGCGAACCCAGATCCTTGGGTCTCAGCCTCCCCAGTACTGGGATTACCCGGCTGGCTGCAGCCTCTTGACCTTCTCCCCAGGAAAGCAGCTGTGACCCTCCCCTTGGGCTGGCACCTCCCGACGCTAAGCTCCAGAGGGCCCACCCTGCAAGCAGGAAATGGAGGCTGCGCCCTGGAGGCTGGCTTGGAATAATGTTCTCTTCACAGTGTGCAGCTTGGATCCTGGCTGCTCCCACCGTCCTGGCCAGCAGCAAGGCCTGAGCACTGTCTTTGGCCTCCCTGAGCCTTGGGTCGCTCTGAGAATTGGGACTAGCACTGTAGGGCGCCTAGCAGGTGCTGCCTCCCATCCCTCCACACCTGCCCTGTGTGAGGCCGGGTCTCCAGGAATGTGTGCTTAAAAACAACAAAAACCCACCAGGTGTGGTGGCACATGCTTGTCATCCCAGTACTTGGGAGGCTGAGACAGGAGGATCGCAGGTTCGAGGACAGCCTCAGCTACTTAGCCAGGCCCTCCGCAACCTATTGTGACCCTGTTTCAAAATAGAGACTAAAACAGGGCTGGGGTATAGTTTGGAGGTAGAATACCCCTGGGTTCAATCTCCAGTACTGCAAAAAACAAAACAAAACAAAACAAAACCCAAAATCAAAAAATAACCAACCAACCAAACAAACAAATAACAGAGGCCACTGGGTGTGGTGGCACATGCCTGTAATCCCAGTACTTGGGAGGCTAAGACAGGAGGAACCCAGGTTCGAGGCCAGCCTCAGCAACTTAGTGATACCCAACTTCAAAATAATAAAAAGGTTGGGGGTATAGCTCAGAGGTAAAACATTCCTGGGTTCAACCCCCAGTACCAAAATTAATTAATAATGAAGTTCTTTGTGCAACAAAGTTTAAAGAATAGTTCTTTCCAAGAGAGGGGCTGGGAGTATACCTTCATGGTAGAATGCCTCTTTGTTCAGTCCCCAGTACCCCCCCATACACACAGAATAGATCTTTCCAGCTGGGCATGCTGGCACATGCTACCCTGGAGGCTGAGGCAGAAGGATCACTTGACCCCAGAAGTTCAAGACCAGCAAAAAATAAAAAATAAAAAAGCTGGGCTTGGTGGCGCACACCTGTAATCCCAGTACTTGTGAGGCTTCGACAGAAGGGTCACAGGTTTGAAACCAGCCTTAGAAACAAACTGAGGGTTGCATTAACTTAGCGAGACCCTGTTTCCAAATAAAAAATAAAATTGGGCTGGGGGTGTAGCTCAGAGGTAGAATACCCGTGTTCAATCCCCAGTTCCACACACACACACACAAACACACACACACGAAAGTTCCTTCCAAGGAACTAAAGGAGCCACTGTGCTCCAGAGAATACTCACTTGGGCTGCAGAGAAAATCGAGTTGTGTTAAAATCTACAGTGGTCCTGAGTCAGGGCCACGTGGAAACGTGGGGTGCTTGGGAGCATCAATGCCCGGAAGCACTACTGCCATGTGGTGTCCTGGAGCGAGGGCGAGGGCACGGGAGTGGGACTGTCCCGCACAAGGAAGAATGGTTTTGCCTAAAGGCTCACAGGGCCCTGCTAATAAACCATATAATTCAAAATGAGCAACCTCCATCCAGATTTGACATTTTCCAATATAACGTTTTAAGACAAATTCAGTTCAAATTACCAATAAGGTTTTCCCACTATCACTGAAAAAGGGGGAAAAACCCACTGCACAGCTTTGAATGGCACCTGTTTACTATCGGCTGGAGGTGCCACGTCCCACCCTTGCCGGTGGGGCAGAGCCCGGGCTCTCAAGGGACACCCGTGCCGCACCTGGCCACAGGCACACAGACTGCCACGGCCACTGCCCCAAGGGTGACACGGGGTGTCTCTCCACCGGGAAGCTGGACTCGCCCAGGGAGGGGGTCAGGGCTCCAGCTGTCCTCCCTGTCCGGCACCCCTCATCCCTTATGAGCACCTTGCTCAAGGACCCTCCTCTGCCAGGACAGAAGCCACTTGCTCTCTGGCATACAGCGGGCACTTTGTACTTCCTGGTATGTAAGGACTGTGGGACTCGATCCCCAGCTGTTGAGTAAGGGGTGGACAGAAGAGCCGCCAGAGTCAACTGTTCTACAGCCCTTCAGATTCAGGCTCCTGGCCCGGGACCAGCCTTGGTCAGGCCGGCACGCCACCACCCCTGCTGTGCAGGGCAGGGGTGCAGCAGGCGGCCCCCCCTCCCCCCCAGCTCGTGGAGGGTGGGGCTGGCTGAAGAGCGGAGCAGTCACCAGCTCTGCAGGAACCAGCAGCCACGCACCAGCAGCCACGCACGTTTCCAAGGGGGAGGACCAGGGCAGGCCACGCAAAGCCACACTCAGTGCCTGTGCCGTGCCGCTCAGAGCCCTGTGCACATGATCCCTCTACACGCTGCAGAGCGTGGGGGGGGGGGGGCTGTGGCCCCTGCCTCTACTCAGGGTCCAGGCTGGGTCACCCCGCTCGAGTCCCTCTGCATCACCGCGGCGACTCTCCGGGGCCTGGCTTCTCGCTGGCCTGCAGCACGTCCACGTGGCTGTAGGACTTCCAGGCCAGCTGGTTACAGCTCTTCAGGATGCTCCCCAGCTGCCTCCCGGGGCCGACCTCAAACGTCCTGGGGAACGCGGTGCCCTTCTTCCGGTCGTATATGACCCGCATCGTCTGCTCCCACTTCACTGGGGACACCACCTGCTGCACCAGCAGCTTCCGGATGTGTTTGGGGTGCATATACCTATTCCCGTTGACGTTGGAGTGGACGGACACCAGAGGCTTCTTGATGTCGATGGCCTTTAACACCTGCGCCAGCGGCTCCACGGCTGGCTCCATGAGGCAGGTGTGGAAGCCGCCGCTCACCGGCAGCATCTTGGTGCGTCGGAAGTGATACCTAGAGGAATTCTTCTGGAGAAACTGCAGAGCCTGGAGGGAGAGAAAGGAGACTAAAGCCAGCACATCTCAGGGGAGGAGTGGCGCAGAGGCAGAGGTCACCACTGGCGGCCCCACCGCCGTCCCGTGCACAGGATAAGGTGTATCTGTGTCCCCAGTGCTTACATAGGGGCTACTCGATTAATGATGTTTGGGGAAGCAACAAATCAAAGAAGGACAGAAGAAAGGAAATTTACTCGGATGCAAAACCAGACACCTAAGCAAAGCAGGCAGGCAGTGCAATCCAGCAGCACACCGCTCCTTCCCCACAGGACGCAGCCAGACCAGAGGCTCATGGGAAGGCCAGAGCGTATAGGAAGGTCCTGGGGATCGCCTGATCCCGTTCCTTCACCTGACACGTGGAACAGGCAATCCCTCTATCCATGGTGGAGTGGGCAGTACAGCTCCTGCCTCCCTCTGCAGCACCTGCTCTACCATGCGTTCCCCTGACCCTCCCATACTTCCTACCCTGCCACCCGGGGCCTCGCAGGTGCGGAGCGCTTCCCACCTCTGTGCTGGACTGGGATCTATCAACACCAACCTCTAGGTGTCCTGAAATCACCCTGCAGTCAGGAAAGAGGTAGTTGGACACCTCGCACACTGGATTCTCTATGCCCAGTGACTTGCAGTGTTCCCGGGCTTCTAAACAGGCAGAGGTGAACTTGGACTGAGGCTGGCCGAGGACAGACAGCATTCCACTGGGGACAGCTTCTGAAGCTTCCTGCATGGCCTCGGCTCGGACCTTCACTGCATACAAACCTATCCAGAGAGAATGCATTTGGAAAAATCAAAACACGTGTTGAAGGAGGGAGGGCCCGATCTGAAGGTTCCCCTCTGCGGGAGACACTGACAGGTTTATCACAGCCCACACAACCACAGCGCCGCCTATCAGTACCCACTGTGCAAAGCGGTTACTTCCACTGTCAGCTGAAAAGCAGGGTCTTTGCTACTACACGTGCTGGCCCAAGGAGCTTCCTGCCGCAAGCCGGGTTGGTGAAGGGCAATGCTGCTCAACCAGGGTGATTCTGCCCCAGGGCAGGGTCTAGAGACACTTTCTGGTTGTCACAACTAGGGGAGGATCTGCTCCCCTATGATGGGTAGAGGCCAGGGGCATTGCTACCAACAACATCCTACGATGCACAGGACAGCCCCCTCAAAACAAAGAACTAGCTGGGCATGGTGGCACATGCCTGTAATCACAGTACTTGGAAGGCTGAGATAGAAGGATCGAAAGTGGTTCAAGCCTAACCCCGGCAAGTTAGCAAGACCCGGTTTCAAAATAAAGAAGGGATGGGGGTGTATGTTGGAGGTAGAATGCCTGAGTCCAATCCCGAGAACCACAAAAAAACCCACCTGTGCCCACTGAGTGAGTGCTTCCGTTTCTTCCTCCTTCCATCTCCAGTAACCTCCAATGCACTGTTTCTATGGAGGTATTCATGTATTCTGGACATTTCTTTTTCTTTTTTTTTTTTGCAGTACTGGGGATTGAACCCAGGGGTGCTTTACCAATGAGTTACATCTCCAGCCTTTTTTATTTTGAGATAGGGTCTTACAAAGCTGGCATGTATCAGTACCTTATGACTATTTTTTTGTATGTGTGTGGTACTGGGGATTGAGCCTAGGAGTGTTCTATCTCTGAGCTATACCCCCAACCCTATTTTGTGTGCGTGTGTGTGTGTGTGTGTGTGTGTGTGTGTGTTACTAGGGATTGAACCCAGGAGCATTCTATTTCTGAGCTACGCCCCCAGCCCTTTTGACTTTTTTGTTTTGAAACTGGGTCTTGCTAGGTTGCTGAGGGTCTCACTAAGTTGCTGAGGCTGGCCTGGAACCTGCAATCCTCCTGTCTCAGCCTCCCAGGTACAGGATTACAGGTGTGCACCACCATGCCTGTCAGAAATCTGGTCTTTGAGAGCTAATGTCATGCTCATCCCTGTGCTCCCTTCCCTCTCACCCCTCAGTGAGTCCAATATTTCTGGCAGTGTCCATTTTCCCCATTGAGCCCAGGAAGTTCACACCCGTGCATAAAACTAAGGGCCTGCCCGCATACCTTCAGAAAATTCCATGGCTCCAGCAAACACTAGGGCTGCAAATTCTCCCACGCTGAATCCAGCAGCAGCAACACAGTTCTCAATGACCTGCGGTGACAGATGCAGAAGAAGAGGCCAAGCTCAGTTCCAGTGCTCTGCACCTGAGGGTGCGGGGTGTTCAGCATCACTGTGAGCCAGCTTTCACTGGCCTGGTGCTCCAGCAAGAAGAGGACACAGAGGTGGCCTTGACAATCACCGAGTCCAGCCCTTTATTGAAGAGGAATGTCCCTGGTAGGCAGGCGAAAGCCAGTTGACTCTATGATTGCAATTCCAACCCAGGGCTCTGGATTTTCTTGCCACTGCTTGGAGCAGCCTCTCAGGCCACATGGTATATAAAAGTTAGTGCAAAAGTTAAAAGCACAGCATTTGGAGTCACACAGACTTGATTTCTTTACTTGGGGGAGCTCCCTAATCTCTCTAAGCCTCAGTTACCTCCTCTATGAAACGAGGGGAGAGTAGGACCTACCTCATACTGCTGATGAAGGAATATGTAAAGATAATATCTACAAAGTGCTCAGCACAGACCTGACCCAGGTAAAGCACTGAATAAAAGTTATTACCAAACTCAACAGGACCACTTGACTAATTCCTTTAACATCCTTGAGTCTTCTTTCCTCATCTACAACATAGAAGTATTTACCTCACAAGGTGGCTGCGAAGGTGAAACGCAGTAAAGGGTTTCAGGTACCAGCTTGACATTTACTGTCTTGATATTATTAAGTATTAATAGCAATCAATATACCACTTTCAAGTGAAGTCATATTTTCAAATGTCATCTTCTGCTGGGCATGGTGGCGCACACTTGTAATCTCAGTACTTGGGAGGCTGAGACAGGAAGATCCCAGTTTGCGGCCAGTCTCAGCTACTTAGTGAGGCCTCCACAACTTAGTGAGACCGTGTTTCAAAATAAAGAATAAAAAATAGGGCTGGGGTGTAACCCGGAGGTAGAATGCCCCTGGGTTCAATCCTTGGTACCGCCCCCCCAAAGTAATCTTCTCAATCGCCCTTCATTTAAGGATGAAGTTTAATCCTTTTAAAATCATTTAACGGGGTGCAGCTCAGGGGTAGAGCCCTTGCTCTATGAGGCACTGGGTTCAACCCCCAGCACAACAAAATCATTTAATAATTAATTCAAGCTGAGCATGGTAGCACATGCCTGTAATCCCAGTACTTGGAAAGCTGAGACAGGAGGATCACAGATTTCAGGCCAGCTGAAGTAATTTAGGGAGACTCTGTTTCTAAATAAAAAATTAACCAGACGTGGTGGCGCACGCTTGTAATCCCAGCACGTAGGAGACTGAGACAGGAGACCAGGAGGACAGCCTCAGTAACGCAGCGAGACCCTGATTCAAAAACAAGAAAGGTTTGGGAGTGTAGTTCGGAGGTAGAATGCACCTGGGTTCAATTACCAGTACAACAAAAAGTAAATAAAATAAAAAGAGGGCTGGGGTGTAGCTCAGAGATAGAACGCCTCTGGGCTCAATCCCTAGTAACAAACACACAAACACACAAAAATTAGTTCAACTATTAACAGATCACTTACAATCACAACCCCTTTCCCTGCTCTACATTTAACACTTATCATCTTTAATATGCTATATAATTGACATAGTGCATTTATTGTTTATTATCTGTCTCCCCTGAGATGAAGCTTCCCTAGGACAGGGATCCTTGTTCCCGGCGCCTAGAGCAGTGCCTAGCACTTATGAGAACTCTCAAAGAACTTGCCCAAAGAGTCAGACATGGGGGCACTCGGCCAGGCAGGCGGGCGCCCCGTGCAGAGCCTACCTTCCCCGCCTGGCACGGGGCCTCGGGCCTCACCTCGGGCTGCAGGTGGTGGAGTTTCTCCACGGCGGCCAGCGAAGCCACGAAGACAGCGGGTTGGCAGTGCACGGTGCGGTCCAGGTCCTCCTGCGGCCCGTGCAGGCTCAGCTCCAGCAGGTCGTAGCCCAGCACGCGGCTGGCGGCGGCGTAGAGCTCGCGGACGCGCGGGTAGCCGAGCAGGCCGCCGCCCATGCCCACCACCTGGCTGCCCTGGCCGGGGAAGAGCAGCACCGAGCTCTGACCCGGCGTCCGCCTGGCCGGCGCCGCCCAGGGCTCTTCCTCCGCTGTGGTCGCGTCTCGCAGCAGCTCGGCCACGTCCGCGGCGCCCGGCGGAGGCACCGGGAAGCTCGCGACGCCACGGCGGCAGCTGGCGCCCCAGCCCCAGGCCCAGGCGGCCCGCGCGACCCGGGCGCGCATGGTGAGACACCGGCCCCGCGCCCGTTACCGTGGTGACCGAGGCCCTACTGCGGCGGCGCGGCGCGGCGTGGTCCTTCGCGCATTTCCTTCCGGGACGCCCAGGGCACTCGGGGGCTAGAAGAAAGGTTCCGCAGTGACTGGTTCCGGCCCTGCTCGGAGACCGTTTGCTTGCTGCGTGCTGGAGGAATGGAGTGATGCGTGCGCTTCCCTAAACTCCCACAACCAAGTATAGTTGACAGCACTACGCCACAACAGATATTCACCCTGCACCCTCAACAGATATTTATGGACTAAACAATGCAACGCAATCTAATATTTACTCTTTCTACGTGGAATGTGAAGAGTACTTGAAACTTGCATATTCGTTCTTGCACATGATTCTGCCAACAGTCAGTGAGATCACAGCTCTCGTTTCCTACGAAGCAGAAGCGGTGCCCCGCACGCAATAAGCACCCAACATATCTTTGTGCCATTGAATAGAGCCCTGGCTATTTTTCAGACATTAGCTTATTTAATTGCTTGCAGCAAGTTGTGATAGGTAGGTGCGATTAGTATTCTCAGTTTACAAATGAACAAACAAAAGCGCAAAGATTGAGTGGCAGGTGGTTAGTGAAAGGAGGATTGGAAGTTGGGGTTATGCAGCTTCCCAGAGCTGTGAAATTGGGTTAGAGAGAGAGTCTTAACTCTGATCTCGCCCTAACACCATCCTTCCCCTCTGCTCTCATTTCCTGCCAGACTCTTCTAAAGAGCCTAGGAGACACACACACATACACACACCACCACCACCACCACCACACTTCATAATGAGCAGATCTAGGTAGAGTCATGTCTTAGTTCACTCTGGCTGTGATAACAATACCATAGACCGGGGGGACCAGATAACAGAAACTTACGTCTCACAGTTCTGGAGGCTGGCAAGTCCATGATCAAGGCACTTGCAGATCCAGGGTCCAGTGAGAGCCGCTTTCTGGTTTGCAGATGAGTATCTTCTTGTATCCTTATGTGATGGAGAACAGAGAGAGATATCCATGTCTCTTTTTATTTTATTTATTTATTTATTTATTTATTTATTTATTTATTTTGCGGTACCGGGGATTGAACCCAGGGGCGTTCTACCTCCGTGCTACACCCCCGGCCCTATTTTTTTTACTTTATTTTGAAACCGGGTCTCACGAGGTTGCGGAGGGCCTCACTAAGTAGAGAGAGAGAGAGAGAAAGAGAGAGAGAGAGAGAGAGAGAGAGAGAGACATGGAGAGAGAGAGAGCTGAGGTTGGCCGGAAACCCGGATCCTCTGGTCTCCGACACCACGCCCGGCTCCTTCTTTTTAAATAAGGGTATCAATCCCATTCATGAGGGCTCCCCCTTATAAGCTAACCCTTCCAAAGATCCCACCTCTAATTACCATAACACTGGGGATTGGGGCTCAACATCTAAATTTGGGGGACACATCCTTCAGTCCATAGCAAACCACATCAGCAAATCTACTTCACTGATTTTGTCCGAATAAAAGAATCAAACAAGCAAAGACCTAACTCTTAAGATCTCCATGGCAGCCTCACTTTTTTTTTTTAACAGGTCTCACCAGGTTGCTGAGAGTCCTGCTATGCTGCTGAGGCTGTTTTCGAACCTGTGATCTCCCTGTCTCAGCCTCCCAAGTACTGAGATTACAGGCATGTGCCACCATGCCTGGCGTAGCCTTGCTTTTGACAAGGAAAAAGTGCAGGTAAATTGCATGGCCAACTAGGGGGGATCAACTAAATGAAACATGGCAAGTGTATACAGTGCTGTGGTCATAAAAGATATGGAGGAGATCTTCAGGTTCAGACATGTATAGAGCACACACTGCCTCTAGAGGCCCATACATCCACAGAGAAGGATCTTTTTTTAAAAATATACTTTTATTGGTGCATTGTAATAATACATCATAGTGAGATTCAAAGTGATACATAGAGACATGGACACATAACTTGGTGTATTTCTGAGAGGGATCTTTTTTTTTTGCAGTACTGGGGATTGAACCCAGGGGCATTCTGCCTCCGAGCTCCACCCCCAGCCCTGTTTTTAATTCTTATTTTGAAACAGGGTCTCACTAGATTGATGAGACTTGCTGAGGCTATCCTTGAACCTGTGATCCTCCTGTCTCAGCCTCCCAAGTACTGGGATTACAAGCATGCGCCACCATGCCTGGAGGTTTTTTTTTTTTATTCTTTATTTTGTTTTGTTTTTGTGGTACTGGGGATTGAACCCAGGGGCATTCTATCTCTGAGCTACACCCCCAGCCCTATTTTTATTCTTTATTTTGAAACAGGGTCTCGCTGGGTGTGGTGGCTCACACTTGTAATCCCAGTATTTGTGAGGCTGAGACCGGAGGATCCAGGTTTGCAACCAGCCTTAGCTACTTAGTGAGGCCCTCCGCAACTTAGTGAGACCCTGTTTCAAATTAAAGAATAAAAAATAGGGCTGGGGGTGTAGCTCAGAGGTAGAATGCCCCTGGGTTCCATCCCCAGTTCCACAAAAAAAAAAAAAGAAAAGAAAGAAAGAACCTGTGATCCTCCTGTCTCTGCCTCCCAAGTACTGGGATTACAAGCGTGCGCCACCTGTCCCAGCTTCTGAGAGGGATCTTTAAAGACATAAACCCCACAGGACAGGGAGAACAGGAAAGAGGACCCCAGCAACAGAATCTCCGGGAGCTGGAAAGCAGGTAGGCCGGTATTACCTGACTTGGCTGACCTCAAACGCTAAATCCCTCCCAGTAGCAGGGAAAGCTGTAAACCAACCCTGTTCATACAACAGAATCCTCAAAAGCTTAGGAACTGGCCCTCCAGGCTGCTTCTAGATCTAAGGGTGAAAGAAGGCGAAAACAAAGAGGGCTATTTGAAAGTATGCCTGAAAAAAGAGGTTCTTAGATCCCTGCCCCTCCCTTGGTTGCCAGTCCATACCCTTTCCCCCCTCTGGCAGACATCTGGGCTGGCTTGGCAGAGTCACCGGTGGGGCTATGCGAGGCATGCCAGAAACAGCGAATGTAGACACACTCTCTGCTGAGCAGGCCAACACTGGATGTTGTATGCAGAGACCCCCAGGCCTCTGCACTTGAAGACAGGCCCTAGCCTTTCAGCAAGGAACTTGAGGACCCTGGGACTTGGACCAGTCCAAAAGGAAAACCTTAGATAATGACAGTGCAGAATTTTTCAAACAAGCAGCCCACCAAGTTCACTTTATAGTAAAGTGGAAGCCGGGCGTGGTGGCGCACGCTTGTAATCCCAGAACTTGGGAGGTGGAGACCTGAGGATCCGGGTTCATGGCCAGCCTCAGCTACTTAGTGAGGCCCTCTGAAACTTAGTGAGACCCTGTTTCAAAATAAAGAATAAAAAATAGGGCTAGGGGTGGAGCTTGGAGGTAGGATGCCCCTGGGTTCAATCCCCAGTATCGCAAACTAACTAACTAACTAACTAAATAAATAAATAAAAATTTAAAAATATAGTAAAGTGAAACTAACAAATATTGGCCAGTTGGCCGGGCATGGTGGCGCATGCTTGCAATCCCAGTACTTGGGAGGCTGAGACCGGAGGATCTGGGTTCGCAGCCAGCCTCAGCTACTTAGTGAGGCCCTCCGCAACTTCATGAGACCCGGTTTCAAAATAAAGAATAAAAAATAGGGCTGGAGGTGTAGCTCGGAGGTAGAATGACTCTGGGTTCAATCCCCGTACCGCAAAAAAAGAAAAAAAAATATCGGCCAGTCTTCTTTTGTTCATTCCTTATAAACATGAGTCGCCAGCCAAAGATTCCAAAGCATTTGAGGAAAGTCTCTTATAAATGGGGGTGGGGTGGGGGAGAGAAAGCAACTTACAGAATTTGGAAACTATGAAAAGAGAAGAAAAAAAAATATTTTTTCTCTTTTCTTCGAATTCAGGGAGCTTTACCAGTGAGCTACATCCCCAGCCCTTTTTATTTTGTGTTTTGAAACAGAATGTTGCTAAGTTTTTTGTGACCTTCCTGCCTCAGCTTCCCAAGTTGCTGGGATTACAGGCATGTACCACCATGCCCAGCTAGGGGAAACACACACACACACACACACGAGGACAGAATTAAGCATTTAATGGTAGATAGGGAAAGACAACAAACTTCCCATGCAGGGGAGGGGTCCTGAAAAGGGTTGCCTGAAAATAATTTTCTCAAAGAAAACGATCATTGATATCTTTTAATTTTTTTTTTTTTTGCAGTACTGGGGATTGAACCCAAGGGCATTCTACCTCTGGGCTACACCCCCAGCCCTATTTTTTATTCTTTTTTATTTTGAAACAGGGTCTCACTAAGTTGCAGAGGACCTCACTAATCACTAAGTGGCTGAGGATGGCCGCAAACCCGGATCCTCCTGTCTCAGCCTCCCAAGTACTGGGATTACAAGCATGTGCCACCACGCCTGATGATCACTGATATCTTTAAGAGGTAAGAGAAAGCCAGGCGTGGTGGCACACACTTGTAATCCCAGAATTTGGGAGGCTAAGACTGGAGGATCCCAGGTTTGCGGCCAGCCTCACCTACTTAGTGAGGCCCTCCGCAACTTAGTGAGACCCTGTCTCAAAACAAAAGAATAAAAAATAGGGCTGGGGGGTGTAGCTTAGAGGTAGAATGCCCCTTGGTTCAATCCCCAGTACCACACATACACACACAAAAAAAAAAGAGGTAAGAGAAAACACTGCATCCATGAAACAGGAACTGGAAATTATATAAAAGGAACATTTAAAAAACAAAAAAAATCTCATGGATATAAAAAATAGGAGAGATAGAAGACCAGAAGAGGAAGTTGAGGAAAAATTTAAAAAGCAAGGCATGAAAAGTTGGCAAGAACAGGAAGTTGGAAGACCAGCCCAGGAGGGCCAGGATTGAGTAACAGGAGTTCTAAGAAGGGAAGTAAGAAAACAAAGAAATTATCCACTTTTTTTGTGGTACTAGTGATTGAACCCAGGGGCATTCTACCTCCATACTACACTCCCAGCCCTATTTTTTATTCTTTATTTTGAAACAGGGTCTCACTAAGTTGCGGAGGGCCTCACTAAGTAGCTGAGGCTGGCTGCGAACCTGTGATCCTCCTGTCTTAGCCTCCCAAGTACTGGAATTACAGACATGCACCACCATGCCAGGCTCAAAATCTTAAACTCTTCCAGAAATAACCAGTTTACATACAAAGGTTTCAGCAACAGAGTGGCTTTAGCATGCCCAGCAGCAATGTGGCCGCTGGACCACAGCACACCTGCAGGATCCTGCAGGATGCCAGTCTCCAGCCTTAACCTCTTACTCAGCCAAGCTTCAGTCCCCATGGAGGCGAATGCAGTATTTCCCAACAGTCCCCTTCCGGGCACTCTTTGGCAAGAACTCCTGGAGGATGGGCTCAACCTAGGCAAAGGGCAGCCAAGAAGGAGGAAGATGCTTCTGTCTGTTTTCTGATGCCATACTGAATGCCACAGGCTGGTTACTTTATAAAGAGTAGAGGAGAGCCGGGCATGGTGGCGCACACTTGTAATCCCAGTACATGGGAGGCTGAGACCGGAGGATCTGGGTTCGTGGCCAGCCTCAGCTACTTAGTGAGGCCTCCGCAACTTAGTGAGACCCTGTTTCAAAATAAAGAATAAAAAAAAAAATAGGGCTGGGAGTGTAGCTCGGAGGTAGAATGCCCCTGGGTTCCATCCCCAGTACCACAAAAAAAAAAAAGAATGAAAAATAGGGCTGGGGGTGTAGCTCAGAAGTAGAATGCCCCCGGGTTCAATCCCCGGTACCGCAATAAATAAATAAATAAATAAATAAATAAATAAATAGTAGAGGTGTATTCAGCTCATGACTCTTGGGAAGGCTCAAGGTCAGGGGGCCACATCTGCTAAGGGTCTTCTTGCTCAGAGGTAGAATGCCCCTGAGTTCAATCCCCAGTACCGCACACACAAAAAAAGAGGTGATTAGGAGCTGGGCATAGTGGCACACACCTGTAATCCCAGTACTTGAGAGGCTGAGACAGGAGGATCACAGGTTTGAGGCCAGCCTCAACAATTTAGCAAGGCCCTCAGCAACTTGGTGAGACAGTGTTTCAAAATAAAAAATAAAAAGGGCTGGGGGGGGGAAGGGGTATCTCAGAGGTAGAATGCCCCTGGTTCAATCCCCAGCATCAAACAAACAAAAAAAGAGGTGCTTAGGTCCTCTGCTCTGATAGAACTTCATGGGTTTGTGCATTCATAGGTTAATGGGTTATTTCGCGGGTGAGTCAGTTTGACTCAGTCTCCTGTTTGTGCCTCCCTGACCATGTGGTGCCCAGCACCACCCTGGGACTGCAGAGAGTCCCCACCAGCAAGAAACCCTCAGCAGATGTGGCTTCTTGACCTTGAGCCTTCCCAAGAGTCATGAGCTGAATATACCTCAGCCCTGCACAGAGACCTGCACAGAGCTGAGGGAGGCTGCACCGCCTCCTCCCCCGGGTGTTCTAGGGAAGGCAAGTTTGGCATTGGGCCAAGCCTGGCAGCAGCCAGGAAGCAGGAAGAGGGTGAGGGCTGCAGCGCTGTGGGAGGCGTGGCCCGGCAATGTCCCACTAAGAGCAGCGGGCACAGTGCTTAGGGCCACAGTATGTCTACGGTGCGAAAATGTTTTGTTTTGAATCAGAAGAAAAAGATGAGTAGACTTTAGCCCAGGTTATACTTGGCTTTATACAAATGCAGTTAAAAATTGAGTGCGTGAAGCCAGGCGTGGTGGCACACGCTTGTAATACCAGTACTTGGGAGGCTGAGACAGGAGGATTGCAGGTTCGAAGCCAGCCTCAGCAACTTAGTGAGGCTCTTAGCAACTTAGTGAGACCCTGTTTCCAAATAAAAAATAAAATAGGTCTAGGGGTGTAGCCCGGAGGTTGAAGGCCCCTGGATTCCATCCCCAGTACCCTTCCACACACAAATTGACTGACTGTGTGTGTGTGTGTGTGTGTGTGTGTGTAGTGGAGAAGGCATTACCAAGGAGAAACCGCCAGGCCCTAGGAAAGTCCTACAGCAGCCCCAGCTGGTCCCCAAGGTGGCTCCAGTTGGGTGGGCGGGAAGCCGGGTGTGTGTGTGTGTAGCTGAGATTCTCCTTGACCTGTTTGAGTCACTGTGACTGGTGCAGGCTGAGGGGCTCTGCCAGGGGGTCACCTGAAGGGGTGGGGACAGCCCTGGGCTTCAGCAACAGAGCAACACCTGCAGATGGGAGGCGAGGGGCCAGAGACTCGAGGCTGGACACACCCAGCAGGTGAGGGCGACCCTGGCAAACTGGAGCCCACTGCCCTGTGGTGGTCCCCACTCAGCACCCCGAGTCTGCGGGGCGCTGGGCCTGCGTTATGCCATCCTCCTCGGTTCCAGCAGCAGTGCCCATCTTACAGATGAGGAGATGGAGGCAGAGAGAAACAGGCAGGAAGGGACCGGCCAGGACTAAGGGCGCCCTGGGGTCACAGCTCCGAGGGCATGGGGGTCCGGGCTTTGCGCGGGGCGAGGTATTTCCCTGAGATCCGACTCTGCTGCACTATTTTCCAGGTGGGATCAGCGAGGCAGGGACTGGGGCCCCGGGGCGCGGCGGAGGCAGCTCGGGAGGCGAAAGGCCAGGGCCGGGCGGGCGGGCGGGGCGGGGCGGGGCAGGACCGCCCGTCGCCGCCTTGTCGCACAGCGCTTCCTGCAGCGAGCCCGTCGCCGGTGAGTGGGGCTCCGAGGGGCGGCGGGCGGGGATCCTGGCGCGTGCGACCCCGCCGGCGTGGGGCGAGAGGGGAAACTGAGGCGGGAGCCACGGGCCTGCCCCGCGCGGCACTAGGGGCTGGAGCGCCGGTCGGCGGGGGACAGCGGCGCCGCCGGGCTCGGGCTGCGCAGGGCCGAGCACGTCCGTGGGTCCCCTCCGCCGGACAGCAGGCCCAGGTCTGCGCCGCCGGGAGCGAGCCTCCTAGGGGGCGGGAGTCTGAAGGGGCGCTTGGGACTGGGGAAACTGAGGCTCTCCAGAGGCTCGTGGGTCGGGGTCACGCCGGCGGCCGAGGGGCGAGCCCCGGCTGGCGCTCTGCGGTCTGTTTCCAGAGCGGCCCCTCCGCGGCGGGGTGCGCTCAGCGCCCGGTGCACGCCTGGCCGCGTGTGCGCACACTCGTGCCGGGCCATGTCTGCACGGTGTCCGGCGGGATCTTCCAGAAGCCGTCGGCAGAGGGTCCCTGGGCATGCGCCGAGGGGTTGGGCTGAGCCTCCTGTTTATAGGATCGCGCTTTTCCACGATTTGATCTTTGCCTCCCTTCCTTCTGGACACGCTGTCTTTCGCTGCTTTTGATTGTGCAAGCGAGGCCTGAATCAGCCTTTGTGTAAAGGAGTGCTCGCTCTCCCGAAAGCAGCGCCCTGCACCCCAGACCTCCTGGTCATCAGTTGGAAGGGATCTTTCTGCACCTGTTGGGGGCCACGCTGGTTACTTTCCTAATGCAGAAGGTTGCCAAGGCTGGCCTCCCACCTCGATCCTCCTGTCTCAGCTGCCAAGTACGAAAAAGGTCCACCAACGTTATAATGAGGATTAGTAAAAAGCTCTACAATGAGTTTCTGAGATAGGGATGGCTTTAAACCCAGGGCGCGCTGGCTGCAGCGGGCAGGAGGGGCCCAGGGAGAAGGCACGCTCTCTCTGTTTCTGGGTCACTGTCTCTGGGGAGGCCTGAGGACAGGAGGTGCCTCAGACTCACCGGCTCAGCCCCCACTTCCCAGGGGCCAGGAGTGAAGCATCAGTAGGACCCCACATCTGGGGTCCCACCCTGAGCGGGGAAGGCTTAGATGTCCTACTGGCCACCCTGAGGCTGGGACATTGGCATTGTGGGGGACCGAGTGACGCTGTTGGGCCTCAGAGCACCTCGTGGCTCTGGGAGGAGGTGGTGGTGGCCTACCGACCTGATCCTGCCCCCAGCCTTGCAGCCACCGCCAGGGCCCTGTGGCCCAGAGCTGGGGCCAGGGGGAGGGGCTTAGAGGGCCTTGGGGTCACACAGGCCTACAAGGTTCTGTGACTCCCGAGCCTCAGTGTCTTCATCTGGAAAGTGGATCTAGTAACACGTCCCCTATGAAAGCCAAGCAGGTGGTGTGGCCCAGAGAGAAGCTCCTGAGAGGAGAAGCAGGTGACCCCTCCCTGCGGCCGCCATGAGGAATAAATGAAGCAGGGGTCATCAGGATGAGCTTCAGCGCCCTGGTGCCACCCCGGACGGCCTCCACGCACTTCCTGGGGGCCCCCGGTAGCCAGAGTTGGGCAAGGCCTGGCCCTGTGTCTTGCCCAGGCCCCCCCAGGCTCGAGGGCATGATGGTTGGCGAGGGGCATCTTCACCCTCTGACGGTTTGGGGCTTAAGCAGCTGATGTGGTCTCAGCCTGGTCTGAACCTCAGGGCTGCTTCTTCCCCTGAAGGAAATGGGGTGGTGGCCCCCCAACATTGATTCCTGCACCCCTCTTCTGTGCAGTTTTCCAGGGCGGTCTTACTGCCCTGTCTCTTCCTCCCTGGAACCTCCCTTGGATCCCTTGGAGCAGGCAGGGCAGGCCATGTCCCTGGCATAGGAGGAAACCGAGGCCCAAGGGAGCCTGGGTCGGGGGCCCTCAGCAGGCTGGAGGCAGAGCCGAGGTTTGGCTCTTTATTCTCTTTGTGGAGAAGATGGAAGTAAAGGGGGAGCTGAGTGTGGTGGTGCACGCCTGTAATCCCAGTACTTGAGAGGCTGAGATAGGAGGATTGCAGGTTCGAAGCCAGCCTCAGCAAGTTAGCAAGACACTGTTTCAAAATAAAAAGGGCTGGGGGGTGTAGTTCAGAGGTAGAATGCTCCTGGGTTCAATCCCAGTGCCACACACACACACACACACACACACACACACACAGTAAAGGGTAGGTGGGTGGTCTGCCCCCCGCCCCAGCCCCACCGTGGGCATTTCCTGGCCCTCTGCAGCCCTCTGAGGGGCCCTGTCCCACAGCTGAGCGCTGCCCCAGCCCAGGTGACTCAGCTCGGTGGGTACCACCCCTTGCCTGCCCCTGCAGAGGGATGATTCAGGAGCTGGGCAATCCCCCAGAGGCCCCAGGAAGCTCCCCGCCCCTGGCTCGCTCCACGTGGCAAGTCTGCTTTCCCTGTTTTCTTGACCTTGGGTGGAGCAGGGGCAGGCCCTCCTAACAGCCTGGCCCTTGTGGATGGTGGGAGGGGGAGCCTGGGCCTCGATCCCCATTCCTAGGCACCAGTTCCACACTGTGGGGGGCCAGCACCCCTCCACAGCCTCGGCTTATCCTGTACATCAGGGGTCTTGGGTGGTGGCCTCTGAGGTCAGTCAGCAGGGACACCTAGCCTGTCCTGTTTGGGGATTTCCTGGGCCTGTCCCCTGCTGTCTGCTGGGGCAGTGACAGAGCGTGGGGAGAAGCATCGCCACAGGGTTTAAGGCTGGCAAAACTCCTGAACAGGATGGCGGGAAGGAAGCCACACTCTGCCGGCCCCAGTCCACATGGGATGTGCAGGAGAGGCAGAGCCAGAGGGACCCAAGGCACTTGCTGGTCGCCAGGGGCCTGGGGAGGGGAGTGGGGAGTGGCTGCTGATGGCTACAGGAGTTTCTTTTTGGGTGATGAAAATGTTTTGAGTGCATGCCTGTAATCCCAGTACTTGGGAGGCTGAGACAGGAGGATCGCAGGTTTGAGGCCAGCCTCAGCAACTTAGGCTCTCAGGAACTTAGTGAGACCCTGTTTCAAAATAAAAAATAAAATAGAGCTTGGAGCTCTAGGTGTAGCTTGGAGGTTGAATGCCCCTGGGTTCAGCCTCCAGTGCCAAAAAAAAAAAAGTTTTGGAACTTGGGAATATGCCAAATACTGCTGAATTATGCACGTCCAGATGTTTATTTTATTTTATTTTAATTTTGTGGCACTGGGGACTGAACCCAGAGGCATTATACCTCCAATCTACACCCCCAGCCCTATTTTATTTTTATCTAGAAACAGGGTCTCGCTAGGTTGATGAGAGTCTCACTACTTGCTGAGGCTGTCCTCCAACCTGAAATCCTCCTGTCTCAGCCTCCCAAGTACTAGGATTACAGGCATGCGCCACTACGCCTGGCCAGATGTTCTATTTACATTCAGTGAATTTCACCTCAGGTAAGAAAAACAATAGGAAAGCCCTGCAGGAGTCGCTGAGGGTCTTGGAGCAGAAGTGGGGAGGCAGAAGAGGCCTTGGCTGCCGATGGCGTCCTGGGTCCATGGGTCAGGGACTGATGTCGTTACGAGTACTGAGCTTAAGCAGGGACTGTGTGGCTTCCTGTCCCACCTGGGTGCTTCGTTTTGAACATTGTATGTGGGACTGGTTGTAGATTTATAGAAGTTGCTGGTGCACGCTTGTAATCCCAGTATTTGGGAGGCTGAGATAGGAGGATCCGGGTTCGCGGCCAGCCTCAGCTACTTAGTGAGGCCCTCTGCAACTTAGTGAGACCCTGCTTCAAAATAAAGAATAAAAAATAGGACTAGGGGTGTAGCTTGGAGGTAGAATGCCCCTGGGTTCAATCCCCAGTACCGCAAAAAAAAAAAAAAAAGAAGTTGCAAAAGTAACCCACCTGCCCCGCCCCTGCAGCTGTCTAAAACAGCAAATTACCCAGCATGCACTTCGACAACAGCCCTCCCTTGGGCTCCAGAATCCTCTGATGTGCTCAACCTGCCCACCCGTCTAGGTCGAGGGTCCCCTGCTGCGCTCGCTTATGATTTCTTAGAAATCATTCCCTGCATTTGCTGACATTGTCCTCTGTCTTTCTTTGCCTGTCATGACCATAGAACTTGTTTTGCGGGGGAGGGGGGGTGGCACTGGGGATCGAACCCGGGGGCATGCTACCTCCAAGCCACATCCCCAGCCCTTTTCATTTTTTTTTTTTTGCGGTACCGGGGATTGAACGCAGGGGCATTCTACCTCCGCGCTACGCCCCCGGCCCTATTTTTTATACTTTATTTTGAAACCGGGTCTCACGAAATTGCAGAGGGCCTCATTAAGTAGAGAGCGAGAGAGCTGAGGCTGGCCGCGAACCCGGATCCTCCGGTCTCCGCCTCCCAAAGTACTGGGATTACAAGCGTGCGCCACCACACCTGGCTCATTTTTTAAATTTTGAAACAAGTACTCGTTAAGTTGCTGAGGCTGGCCTCAAATCTGCGATCCTCCCACCTCAGCCTCCCAGGTAGTTGTGCCCATCTGCTGTTGCGTAGAATGTTCCTCTTGAGGCTTCTGCCGGGTTCTCCTCGAGCTCAGGCAGGCGGTTTGCATTTTGGGCTGAAGTGTGCCCATTTCTGTGGGTCCCGTCAAGGGGTCTGTGATGTCCGCATGTCTTAGAGTGGCGTTAATTTTGAGCCCTGTGGGAGGGACCCTCTGGGAGTGACAGCTGCCCTCAGGGTGGGGCAGAGTGGACAGAAACTGCCGGGTCGCCCCAAGGAGACCTGAGGTCCAGCTGGCTCCATGCCTGCACGCCTAGCCCTGCCCCTCGGCCCCCGGGCCTCAGTTTCCCTCTCTGTATATGATGTGAATGCCTCCTTTTTGCCCAGACTGTGCCAAGCGGCAGGGCAGGCCGATGACACTGAACACGGCTCATTATGGTTTCTCAAACACCGTCGCTTTGCTGTGGCATTTATTAAACAGAGCAGGGGTTACGTCCCCATGGCAGAGATAAGCAGCAGCTGGGGTGACGGGCTCGCTTGAGGTGACACAGTACTGAGCCAAGCTGGTGGCCTGTCTTGGGCAAATGCCTGTGACTCAGGGCTCCTGGCAGAGGGGATGAGGTGCAGCTCTCGCAGGGCAGGGGCCAAAGGACCACATTTAGGTGAGAGCTAAGCCTGGCCAGGCGGCAGCCGGTCCCTGGACATGCCAGCTGGCCACGGCCCTGCTGTCTTCTTGCATTTGTTACAGTTTTGAAAGGGTGCGTGTATTATCTTATTTTTTGCCCCAATCAGGGTCATTCTGCAGTCAGTTTTCTGTTCTGCCTTCTTCACTTAATGTTATGTTGTAAACAATGTTCACAGTGTCAAAAAGTCCTCCAAATCCTGATACTTGAGAGGCTGAGACAGGAGGATCACAGGATTGAGGCTAGCCTCAGCAGTTTAGTGAGGCCCACAGCAATTTAGTGAGACCTTGTTTCTAAATAAAAATAAAATAGGGCTGGGGGTGTAGCTCAAAGGTAAAACACTCCTGGGTTCAATCCCCAGTGTCCCTCTCTCTCTTTAATACACACACACACACACACACACACACACACATGCGCGCCCACCCCCAGGGCCCCGACACCCACCCCCAGGGCCCCGGCGTCCACCCCCAGGGCCCCAGCGTCCACCCCCAGGACCCCAGTGTCCACCCCCAGGGCCCCGATGCCCACCCCCAGGGCCCCAGTGTCCACCCCCAGGGCCCCAGCGTCCACCCCCAGGACCCCAGTGTCCACCCCCAGGACCCCGGGGTCCAC
>PVJS01027419.1:0-26262 GCA_004027185.1 Glis glis | reverse complement strand
CTACGCCCCCGGCCCTATTTTTTATACTTTATTTTGAAACTGGGTCTCACAAAGTTGTGGAGGGCCTCACTAAGGAGAGAGAAGAGAACACAGAGAGAGAGAGAGAGAGAGAGAGGGTGGGGGGGAAAGAGAGAGAGACAGGGAGAGAGAGAGCTGAGGCTGGCCGCGAACCCGGATCCTCCGGTCTCTGCCTCCCAAAATACTGGGATTACAAGTGTGCGCCACCACGCCCGGCGAGTTATAATATTCTTGAAAATATTATAGCCTTTTTAGGACCCACAAAAATACTTTTTCTTATATCAAGGAGTATTAAACTAGCTAAGCATGGTGGTATATACCTGTAATCCCAGCAAACTGGGAAGTGGAGGCAGGAGGGTCACAAGTTCAAGGCCAGCCTTGACAACTTAGGGAGACCTTGTTTTAAAATACAAAAATTTAGCCGGGCTTGGTGGCACACGCTTGTAATCCCAGTGCTTGGGAGGCTGAGACCGGAGGATCTGGGTTCGTGGCCAGCCACAGCTACTTTAGTGAGGCCCTCTGCAACTTAGTGAGACCCTGTTTCAAAATAAAGAATAATAATAAAAAAAAAACCTGGGCGTGGTGGTGCACGTACTTGGGAGGCTGAGACAGGAAGATTGCAGGTTTGTGGCCAGCCTCAGCTACTTAGTGAGGCCCTCAGCAACTTAGACCCTGTTTTAAAATAAAGGAATAAAAGTGGGCTGAGGGTGTAGCTTGGAGGTAGAAGGCCCCTGGGTTTCATCCCCAGTACCACCAAAAACAAAAAATAGGGCTGGGGTATAGCTCGGAGGTAGAATGTCCCTGGGTTCAGTCCCTAGTACTGCAAAAATAAGCAAACAAACAAACAAACAAACAAACATAAAATACAAAAATTTTAAAAGGGTTTGGGATGTAGCTAAGTGGTAAAGTGCCCCTGGGTTCAATTATTAGTGCTAAAAAAGTGTGCTTAATCTTCAAAAGTAGAATTTTTAACAAGTTCTATAAAAAATGGCCTGTTTCTAAAAACCAACCAACCAAACAACAACAAAAACATTATATAATGGCCAAACACAGAAGGTGAATTGGTGTCTTCCCCCGCGAGAGCTGGGACACACTGATCTCCGGCCTTCGGACATTAGAAGTCTAGGCACTCTGGCTTCCAGATTCCAAGACTTAATACTTGAAATGCTTTCTCCCTGTGTTCTCAGGCTTTGGGCCTAGATCTTTAGAGTTACACAATCATCTTCCTTGGATCTGAGGCCTTTGGACTTGGACTGAGTTATATATCACCAGCATCTTGAGGTCTCCAACCTGCAGGCATCCTGTTGGGGACTTCTCAGCCACCATAATTGAATTAGCCAATTGCCTAGTAAATCTCTTTTCATGTATTTACATACCTATCTTATTGGTTCATTCTCTCTGAGAGCCCAGATTAATACACGCACACACACCTGGTCCTTACCACCTCTACCCTCTACAACATACATCAACACATATGCATCTACTTCTTAACACTTCTACAGCAACAACACACACACACACACACACACACACACACACACACACACACACCTCACTAACCTTATTGCTACCATCTCGGGTCAAGTCACCATAATCTCTGCTGGCATTATTATAATAAAATGTGAAATGGTCTTCCTACTTTCACCCTCCAGACCATTCTCAGCATAACAGCCACAATGATCCTCTTAAAAAATGTCAGATCATGTCATTCCTCTGTTCAGTACTTTGTGATTTGCTCCCTTTCTCTCAGAGTGAAAGCCAAATGTTCTTCCAACCTCCCCATTACCTCTCCAGCCTTATTTCCTCCTGCGCTTCCCTTCCTTACTACTTCCCGTTCCAGCCATTTTGGCCTATTTGCTATTCCTCAGACAAAACTATACATTCTCTTGCTTTGGGACTTCAGCACCTACTATTTCCTCTGCTCTTCTTCATCTCCTTCAGGTCTGTCCTCAGATACCACCTATTCAGTGAGTCCTTCTTAACCATCCAGTTTAAATTGTAAATTTTCCAACCTTCTTCCTGCTATCTTTAACAAACCAACAAAAATACCATAGCATTTAGTATATGCTAACACACTTATATAATATACTTATTTACTTTAATTATTATATGGCTGCCTCTTCCCACAAGAATAAAAACTTCATGAGGGCAAGATGTTAATCTATTTTGCTCACTTATATACCCCCCCATACCTGACACAGTGCCTGGCACATTGTAAATACTCAAGTATTTGTTGAGTGAATGCAAGAAATCAAAAGTTAAGCCAGGCCCAGTGTAGCATGCCTGTAATCCCAGCTCTCAGGGGAGCAATCAAGTTCATTAATTCCTGTTACAGAGGCTTTCGTCAGTTAAGTTTGATCACAGTTAGACATAATCACTTTACTATATAAAATAAATTACACAATGTGTAATGAAGCACTGCGATGTACTTTATCCACCATCCACAAATTTGCTTTAAGAATATCCTCCATCTAGGTTGTATATTGGTTGCGATATAGGACATTCTGTTATGGTCTCTTTTTTTTTTTTTTTTGCGGTACCGGGGATTGAACCCAGGGGTGTTCTACATCCGTGCTACACCCCCGGCCCTATTTTTTATATTTTATT
Organism: Glis glis; assembly: GCA_004027185.1. Classification (NCBI taxonomy): domain Eukaryota; kingdom Metazoa; phylum Chordata; class Mammalia; order Rodentia; family Gliridae; genus Glis; species Glis glis. Next base: position 23,637 of record PVJS01027419.1, on the reverse strand, counting down.
TTGAAACCGGGTCTCACGAAGTTGTGGAAGGCCTCACTAGGTAGAGAGAGAGAGAGAGAGCTGAGGCTGGCTGCGCACCTGGATCCTCCGGTCTCCGCCTCCCAAAGTACTGGGATTACAAGCGTGCGCCACCACGCCTGGCTTGTTATGGTCTCTTTATATCCAGAAGCATTCTATTTATTGAGGCTTGCCTTCCTGCAATTAACTACTAATTTTTCGGATTTAAAAAAACCTTTATTTTTTATTTATTTATTTTTTTTTGCGGTACCGGGGATTGAACGCAGGGGAGTTCTACCTCCGCGCTATGTCCCCGGCCGCGAACCCGGATCCTCCGGTCTCTGCCTCCCAAAGTACTGGGATTACAAGCGTGTGCCACCACGCCCGGTGCAAAAAAAACCTTTATTTTTTTAAACATGCATTTATTGGTGCTTTGTAGTCTCACATCACAAAGAATATCTATTTGATGTTAACATACATGCGCACAGCTCTTAGTGTCCCCCCGCACCCCCCATATGGAGTACCGAGAATGATGTTGGTATATTCTCATATGTACACATTCTTTATAATTCCATTGATTCAATTCTTTCTTGCCCTTCTCCTTCCCTTATACCACTTCCCTGACTCCACTGAGGGTTCTCCATTATCATCTGGAGTCCCTTTTGTGTCCCCAGTACTCCCTAGGTTGCACATATTAATGAAAACATATGACCCTTCTCTTTTTGTGATTGGCTAATCTCACTTAACATAATGTTCCCCAGATCCTTCCATTTTCTTGTAAATGATGTTATTTTGTTCTTTATTGCTGAGTAGAATTCCATTGTGTGTATTTCCCATAATTTTGTAATCCATTCATCTGTTGATGGACACCTAGGTTGGTTCCATAATTTGGCCACCGTGAATTGTGCTGCTATGAACATGGGTATGCATATATTACTGTAGTTTTCTAGTTTCAGTCCCTTTGGTATGATACCCAGTAGTGGTATAGCCGGATCATATGGTGGATCCATTCCCAGTTTTCTGAGGAATCTCCACACTGATCTGCACAGTGGTTGAACTAGTTTGCAATCCCACCAACAGTGTAGAAGAGTTCCTATTTCCCCACATCCTCGCCAACATTTGTTGTTGTTTGACTTCTTAATGATTGCCATTCTAATTGAGGTTAGATGAAATCTTAGAGTAGTTTTGATTTGCATCTCTCTGATTGCTAATGATGCTGAATATTTTTTCATGTATCTATTGGCCATTTGTATCTCTTCTTTTGTGAAGTGTCTATTCATTTCAGTTGCCCACTTCTTGATCGGATTATTTGTTTTTTTTTGTGTGTAAAGTCTTTTAAATTCTTTGTATATCCTAGATATTAGACCTCTGTCAGAGGGATAGCTTGCAAAGATCTCCCATTCCATAAGCTTTCTCTTTAGGATCTTGGTGGTTTCCTTTGATGAGCAGAAGCTTTGTAGTTTAATGCTATCCCACTTATTAATTCTTGTTTTAATTTCCTGAGCTTTGGAGGTCTTGTTGAGGAAGTTTCTACCTGTGTCTATATGTTGGAGTGTTGAACCTATGCCCTCCTCTAATAATTTCAGTCTCTGGTCTAACTTCCAGGTCTTTGATCCATCTCGAGTTAACTCTTGTGCAGGGTGAGAAGTAAGGATTTAGTTCCATTTTTCTACAGGTAGATAACCAGTTTTCCCAGCACCATTTGTTGAAAAGACTGTCCTTTCTCCAACGTATGTGTTTGGCACCTTTGTCAAAAATCTATTGGCTATAAGTTTGTGGACTTGTTTCTGTATCTTCTATCCTGTTCCACTGGTCTATGTGTCTGTTTTTCTGCCATTACCATGCTGATTTTATTACTATAGCTCTGTAGTATAATTTGAAGTCAGGAATTGTGATGCCTCCTGCATGGTTCTTATTCCTGAGAATTGCTTTGGCTATTCTGGGTCTTTTGTTTCTCCATATGAAATTAATGACTGATTTTTCTAGATCTGTGAAAAATGATGTTGGTATTTTGAAAGGGATTGCCTTGACTCTGTGGATCATTTTTGGTAGAATGACCATTTTGATAATATTTATTCTGCCTATCCAAGAGCAGGGGAGATCTTTTCATCTTCTAAGATCTTCTTAGATTACTTTCTTCAGTGTTCTATAGTTTTCATTGTAGAGATCTTTTACCTCTTTGGTTGAGTTTATTCCTAGGTATTTGATTGGTTTTGAAGTTATTGTAACTGGAATTGTTTTCTGGATTTCCTTCTCAGTGGATTCATGGTTGGAGTATATGAAAGCTACTGATTTTTTAAGGTTGATCTTGTATCCTGCTACTTTGCTGAATTTGTTAATCAGCTCTAGTAGATTTCTGGTTGAGTTCTTTAGGTCTTCTAGATGTAGGATCATATCATCTGCAAATAAAGATAATTTTAATTCTTCTTTTCCTATTTGAATTCCTTTGATATCCTTCTCTTGTTTTACTGCTCTGGCAAGAGTTTCGAGGACTATATTGAAAAGGAGTGGTGATAGTGGCATCCTTGTCTTGTTCCTGATTTTAAGGGGGATTCCAGCAATTTTCCCCCATTCAATTTCTTCTATTCCAGTTTTCTGTAGAGTTATAACATAAATCGGTGTTGAATTTTGTCAAATGCTTTTTCCGCATCTGTTGAAATGATCATGTGATTCTTGTTTTTAGCTCAATTTATGTGGTGAATAACATGTATTTTTTTGCATATTTTGAACCAGCCTTGCTTTCCTGGGATGAAACCAACTTGGTCATGGTGTACAATTTTCTCAATATGGTTTTGAATGCGCGTGGCTAGTATTTTATTTAGAATTTTTGTGTCTATGTTCATTAATGATATTGGTCTGTAATTTTCTTTTCTTGAGGTATCTTCATTTGTCTTTGGTATTAATGTGATGTTGGCCTCGTAAAAGGAATTTGGAAGAATTCCATCTCTTTCAATTTCACGAAATAGCTTGTGAAGTATTGGTTTTAGTAAGAAGTAAAGGTTTTGTAAAATTCAGCTGGAAAACCATCTGGACCTGGGCTTTTCTTTGATGGCAGACTTTTTATTGCTATTTCTATTTCTGTGCTTGCTATTGGTTGATTCAGGTTTTCTATATCCTCTTGGTTCAATTTAGGTAGGTTGTATGTGTCTAGAAATCTTTTGATTTCTTCCACATTTTCCATTTTATTGTAATATAAGTTTTCAAAGTAGTTTCTTATGATCCTGTGGATTTCTCCACCATCTGTGGTGATGTCCCCCTTTTCATTTCTGATTTTGGTAATTTGGGTTGATTCTCTCCTTCTTTTGGTTAGGTTAGCTAGTGGTTTGTCAATATTGTTAATCTTTTCAAAGAACCAGCTTCTTGTTGGTTTTTTTGTATTTTTTTTATTCTCTATTTCATTAATTTCTTCTCTGATTTTAATTATCTCCTGCCTTCTATTGGCTTTGGGCTTCGACTATTCCTGTTTTTCAAGATCCTTGAGGTGTGTCATTAGGTTGTTTATTTGAATGTTTTCTGTTTTTCTTATGTGGGCACTCAGTGCTATAAATTTTCCTCTTAACACCACCTTCAAAGTGTCCCATAGATTTTGGTACGTTGTGTCTCTACTTTTAATTCCAGAATTTTTTTTATTTCTCCCCTTATTTCTTTTCTGACCCAGTCCTCATTCAGAAGTGTATCATTCAGTGTCCATGTACTTAATGTGATTACTTTTGGTCTTCCTGTTGTTAATTTCCAGTTTCATTCCATTGTGATCTGAGAAGATGCAAGGAATTATATCACATCTTTTGAATTTGCTGGTGCTTGCTTTGTGACCCAGGATGTGGTTTATTTTGGAGAATGTTCCATGGGCAGCTGAGAAAAATGTGTACTCAGGTGTTGCTGGTTGAAATAATGTGTATGTGTCTATTAGATACATTCAGTCTCTAGTTTTCTTTAGGTCTGAAGAAACTATATTCATCTTTTGTCCGGAGGATTGAACTAGTGTCATGAGTAATGTGTTGAAGTCTCCCAATATTATTGTGTTTGTGTCTATTTGGGACCTGGTATCCCAAAGACTTTGTTTTATGAATGTGGGTGTGCCCACATTTGGGGCATACATGTTTACTATCATTATATCTTCTCGTTGGATTGTTCCTTTTATTAGTAAGAAGTGTCCTGCTTTGTCTCTTCCGATGTATTTTAGATTAAAGTCTGTTTTGTCAGATATAAGCATTGCTACCCCTGCTTGTTTTCGATCTCCGTTTGCATGGTATATCTTTTTCCATCCTTTTACCTTTAGCATATGAGTATCTTTGGCTACAAGGTGAGTTTCTTGTAAGCAGAATATAGTTGGGTTACGATTTTTAATCCACATTGCCAATCTATGCCTTTTAATTGGGGAGTTGAGCCCTTTGACATTCAGTGTTATTATTGAGATATTATTTTTGTTTCCTATCATTTTGAGTTTCATTTTCTGTTTGCTGTAGTGACAAATCTCCTTGTTTAGTGGCCTACCTGGTGGAGTTCACCTCTCCTGTGGTTCTGAAAATTGCTTGTTTTTCCTTCTTTGTGATTTATTTCTTTTAGGATTATCTCTAGTATTGGCTTAGTCCTCATGAATTCTTTGTTTGCTTATCATGGAACATTTTTATTTCTCTATCAATTTTAAATGATAGCTTTGCTGGATATATCAGTCTTGGTTGGAAGTTGTTTTCTTCCAGGGTCCAGAGTACTTCATACCAATCCCTCCTGGCATTCCTGACTTGGGTTGAGAGGTCTGGGGTGATTTTTATTGTTTTGCCCCTATATGTCACTTGTTCTTTTGTTTTTGCTGCTTTTAGGATTCTTTCTTTGGCCTCTATGTTAGTCATTTTAATTATTACGTGGCGTGGGGAGGTCCTTCTTTGGTCCTGTCTTAACAGTGTTCTATACGTCTCCTGTATGTGAATGTCCAAATCTTTTTCTTTGTTCAGATAATTCTCTGAAATTATTTCTTTGAATAGGTTTCTTATACCCTTGGTCTGTGTTTCTAATCCTTCTTCGATGCCTTTTATCCTTAGATTAGGACATCTTATATTTTCCTGTATTTCTTGGATGGCCAGGGTGTGTTGTTGTAATATCTTCTGTATATCGTTGACTGTGTTCTCAGTTTTGAATGAACTGTCTTCCAGGAGTGATACGCTGTTTTCCATGTGGTTGAGCCTGCTAGAGTTGGTTTCTGTTGCAGTCTTTAATTCTTTTATTGACGCCTTCATTTTTTTCAGTTTCTTTCTGATTCTTTCTTAGAGCCTCAATTTCCTCCTTCATCGCCTCTACATTTTCTTTGAAGCCTTTCATCATTCTGAAGATCAAAATTCAGAATTCTCCATCTTGCATTTCCTGTAGGTCAGTATCAGTAATCTCACTTGTTGATGCATTGTGTTTCTTGTTTCCTCATTGGTCCTCATTCTCGTATTTTCGGTGTTTTCAATTTTGTGTGTCTGTTGCCTCTGCATCATCTTCCTTTCTGTGTATAAGACCTCTTGATGGTCCCTGTAGACCCAATTTGGTCAGTAAGCTGCAGGCTGTGGTTCCTTCCCTTCTGGTTGACCCGGGTGCGGTGTATGGGGGGGGCACGTGGGCTCCTGAGCTCGGTGGTGGCACGTGAGGTGCGCTTTGAGGCGCGGCATTGGATGCAGGCTCCGAGGCCACCGGTGTCAGTGCTGGAAGGTGTCCAGTCTCCGAGGCGCGGGTCCTGGGGGTTGCCTGGGCCCCAAGGGATGCACGTGGGCTCCGGTTCTCAGATGGCCTCGCGGGAGGTTGCCCGGGTTCTGATGCCTGGTGCTGAGGATCGCGCAGGCCTGAGGGGGGACGTGGGCTCCGGGTCTTGGGTGGCGGCGCCTGAGGGTGCACGGATTCTGAGGCACGGCACAGAGGATCATGTGCGGGCCCCAGGGAGGTACAGGCTCCAGGTCTCGGGTGGCGGTGCCAGAGGGTGCGGGGGTCCAAGGCGGGGCACGGAGGGTCTCCGGGGGCAGCGCCAGAGGGCACAGGGGTCCAAGGTGCAGCCCGGAGGATCGGGCGGGTCTTGGGCAGTGGCGCCGGAGGGCGTGGGGATCTGAGGCGTGGGAATTCGGGATCACACAGGCTCATGGTGCTGTGGAAGGGGATTCACGATCTGCTATTGGGGTGGCCCCACCACTCACAGAATTCTGCTATGGTTCCTCGCCCCGATTTGCTGGTGGATAAGGCAGGGAGGGGGACTATTAGCCCTGGCTGTAGGGTCCAGGGGAAGGTAGTTCCTTTTTGATCCTGCCTACACAGGATTGCAATTTTCTGTGGGATTCTGTAGCCGGTAGACCCTGTGTCTATGTAGTCACATTCAGATTACTGGATATTGGGTTTTGGTTCTTCTATGGATATGCGATACTGTTCAATTCTGAGTCCCTGAAGCGATTTTGAGACAGGCTCGTTTAGGGGCCCCTGTTCTGTCGACATCTTGGATCTCTCTCCTAAAAAAACCCTTAAAAATCTAGTATTTTATAGCTTATATAGATTCTTAATTTGTGTTTTGTAGGAAGGGTTTATCCTAGATATTGGCTATAAAATGTATTGCAAGTAGCAACCTGATTATGTAAATATGTGGTCAGAATGAGCGAACTTCCACTGAAGCCTTCTGATGTCTGTTTTGACCTCCTTTTAGCATCTGAGTTCGTCCCTAGATTACAGAAGTGTGTTGGGTTTTTAATTGATACCGTGTCCTGAATAACAGCAAAAGCTACTAGGCATACATTTACATAGCATTAAAAGACCTAATAAAAATCCTTAGCAAACCAAAAATCATACATGAAGGAAAAAATAAAGATTCAGCTCATGAGTATTCTTACAAGTCAAACTAGGGAGCAACTAAAGGCTATTTCCACTAAACGTTATCCTATTCTAAATGACCTCAACTAATGATCACTAAATTACTGTGAAGTTTTTGCTACTTCTTCCACATGCTCATGAGGATTAGCTTTGATAAGTCTTGTCCTAGAGGCAGACTATTAAGTTTCTGAAAATAAGAACACCAACACAACAAGAAAGAAAAGAGTCACAGACATCAAGCTGATGGCCTTAGATGAGAATGGTAGTGTGTGTATTGTCATGATGACAAACCAGGTGTAGGAAATGAAGGTACCAAGCACACAGAGGTGTGAATTAATGTGCAAATCAGTACCATTATATACTCTGCAATTTTGCCTTATAGTGCACACTGAGTCCAGCAATATGACTATAAGTAATAATGAAAAGACCCATTTCTTCTTCAGAAATCAAGAACAAAAGCCAGGCGTGGTGGCGCACACTTGCAATTCCCAGTACTTGGGAGGCTGAGACTGGAAAATCTGTGTTTGTGGCCAGCCTCTGCAACTTAGTGAGACCCTGTTTCAAAATAAAGAATAAAAAAAATAGTGCTGGGGGTGTAGCTCAGATGTAGAATGCCCCTGGGTTCAATCCCCAGTACTGCAAAAATAAAAAAATCAAGACCAAGTACACAGATTTTCACAACATTGTAAGCTAGGAGGAAGTGCACTCTCTTTCCCTTTCTTGTTAATCTACTCTAGTACATGTGGCTGGTTCCAACCTGGGCTCAGCTCCAGTGGAATGGGACATGATGTGACAAGGGTGGCCACTTCCATTCTTTATCAGTGGTTTGTGGACCTTCTGTGCAGAGCAGAAATGTATGCTTGCCCAGCAGTATTCCTGGTGATAATGCAAACAGGTGATATTGGCCCAAAAGAACCGGATGAACTTTCTACCACATAAAGATTAATTTTGTATATGTGGGTATACTTCATGGTAACTTAAAATATTTCATTGAAGTAATATATGTACATGTACAGGAAAATACACATCCTGTAAGTATAAAACTTGGTGAATTTTCAACTGAAGAATTCAGCAGTGTAATTGGCACTCAGAACAAAAATCAAAACCTAGCTAGTGTCCTAGATGCTTCCCTTCTATGCCTTCCAGTTAGTCTTGACCCAGGGTGAGTCCTATTCTGACTTCTAATGACATAGGTGTATTTTGCTTGATTGTAGAATTCTATATAAGTTAAATCATGCAGTATATACACGTTTATGTCTCTTATTGTGTTCAGAATTTTGAGACTTATCCACATTGTTAACATATATTAGAATTTGTTCATTTTCAATACTATGTAAAATTGCATTGTATAAATGTATTTCACACACTATCCATTCTACTGTTGATGAGCATTGGATGATTTTCAGTTTAGGGCTATTATGAATAGTGCTACTATAAACATTCTGTTAATGTACTTTGATATAAATACACATGAATTTCCTAGGACATGTCTAGGTTTTTTTTTTACCCATAGTCAGTGATACCCTAAGTGTTCTTCATCACTGCCACCAATATATTTACCATGTGTACCTTACTCAAATGAGCACCTGCCACAATACCTGAAATATATTAAGGTAGTTGAGTGAATGGTGATAGCCATTACCATTGTCAGTGATTAACAAAGAATGTCCTCTTAGTTACGTGAATCATCTAGGCAGAGTAAAATCCTTGCACTGGTCTGACATCTCAGTAACAAAGGGTTAGGAATGGGAAGTGAATTCTTTCTGAAAGAGGCCCAGAACTGCATGTGTTTGGAGGGAGTTGCTGTGGCTTTACAAACTCGTTGAAGATTTAAAGCGTTAACAGCAGTGATGCCAGGGAATAGTGTGGGGGCCAGATATAAATAGCAGGACACAAGTGGGGTAATGTGCCACTGCCAAGCTACTGCTGGGGGTGTTTATAAAAAGAAAAGCATTCCCTTCCCAACTCTCACTGTCAACAACATCCCATCCTGAAGGCATACTCACCACAACTGCAAGCAGGGAGTCAATTTGAGACCTAGACTTATTTAAACCTCCTTCAAAGGCACAAAAAGCAGGTAAATATTCTGACTTCTTTACACTCAGATTATAGAGATGAAGAATTTAAGGGAAACCCTGATCCAGAGCTTACTTAGCACAGACTGCCTCGTGACAGGTAGCTATCAAATGTTATATTGCAAATATTTTTTGAAAAGGGAGTTCAACACAAAAGTGGCATTTTGGTACTGTGTTTTAGTATCTTTAGTTAAAGAAATTGCTGCTGAAGAAAGCCGGAAATCTGGGGCCAAAATTACCTGTAAAAAGGAAGACTATCTCTCTTCCCCTATGTTAATTATTCCCATGTTCAGAATCCAGAATATGGTGATTGGTGAGATAAGGTAGAGATTTCATTTCAGTTTTAGTAATGTCAATTTTGTTGGGAGTACGTAGGAAGAACCGGAGTTGACCTGATGTATTCCTTTGTTTTTTCCCCCATGGAACTGGGGATTGAACCCAGAGGGCTTCCGCCTCTGAGCTACAACCCCAGTCCTTATCGTTTTTTGTTTTTTTTTAAACAGTGTCTTGCTAAGTTGCTGAGAGTCTCACTAAGTTGCTGAGGCTGGCCTCTAACCTGCAATCCTTCTGTTTTAGCCTCTCAAGTACTGGTATTACAGGCATGTACCACCACGCCTGGTGTGATGTATCCTTTAGTTGAATTGGTTAATGACTCTGGGGCAATTTCAACTTTTAAGGACCTCTGTTTACCCCTTTCAGTATTATATATACTAGGATGAATATTGGGCATTCAGCCTTTAGGGTTATATGATCTTGTTAGAATTGCTGCCTACCCATTTCCTTCTTATTCTCATTCCTGCCTTCAGAAAGTTATACAAGACATTTGTTTTACCCTTAGTCTTTTTTTTTTTTTGGCACTGGGGATTGAACCCAGGGGCATTCTACCTCTGAGCTACACCCCCAGCCCTATTTTTTATTTATTTTGAAACAGGGTCTCATTAAATTGCAGAGGCCTCACTAAGTAGCTGAGGCTGGCCGCGAACCCGGATCCTCCTGTCTCAGCCTCCCAAGTACTGGGAATACAAGCATGCGCCACCACACCCAGCTTAGTCTTTTCTTGATTGTAAATATTTGGGGGAAGGAAGTCACCTCTGATAATCTGCTTTGTACTACCACTGGCCTCATCCTCTCCTCCCTCCCATCCAAATGGGCAGGATTTAGTTTGCAAGAAGGTAGACGAATGGAAGATGTGCACAGACACATTCCTAGAGAATTCTTAGAAACTGGGAGCTAAGGGGACCCATTTGAGACCATGATATTTAGTTTATGTTATTTCCTATGCATACCGAGGAGATGGGGAGATAGGGAAAAAATATGTCTCCGAGCAACTATGGTGGGAGAGATGACATGTCTAGAGGAATAAGGAAATGGACAGGTTTAACCTTGAGCATTATCAATGAAGTTCTCTCAGTTTTTATTTCCTCATCTCTAAAATGAAGGTGTTGAAACACTAGATGAAACTGAATGGCCCTTGTAGCCATTAGGAATTTATTCATAATCACTTCCTAACCATCATGATATCCACTGTCACCCAGAAAGAAAATATTGCTCTACTCTCCTGAACCTCTTTTATAAGTCTACTGAATTGAAATTCCTTCCTTTTAATTTAGGGAAAAATGAAGACAGGACATTTTGAAATGTTCACCATGCTGCTTGCAGCCATCATTCTAATGGATGTCTTCCAGGTAATGTTGGGAATGGGAAGCATGTGGTCTCTGGAATGGAAACTGTTGGTGTAACATTGCCTGAGGCATCTGTGTGAAAAGACGAGAAGGCAGGATAGGTAAATCAGTTTATTACAAGTAGCTTTTTAAATTTTATGTATGTTAAATATGTTAACTGTAGAAAGTTGAAAAAATTAAAATGAAGCAGGAAGAGGAGAGTAAAAGTCATCCATAATCTTTCCACTCAGAGAAAGACTGTTTAAGGTATAGTTGTATTTTGGCTTCTCTCTCTCTTTCTGTATTTAGTTTACAAAAAATAGATTCATACTACACACAGTATTTTCAACCTTATTTTTAAAGTTAATACTGTGCTATATGTCTCTCAATAAATATTCTAAAAATATCATGCACTTTTCTCCAAGTAAGATAATACTACATTGTTTGGTTACATGGTTTTTAATCAAATTATATACTGTTTTCTCTGTATTAAGTATTTTTCTGATAGAAATTTTATTATTTTGTTTGAAAGTAAACTTTTAAACATTCTGTAGCATATTTTCGTGTAAAATATGAAACAAATATTTCATTTGATTTTCTCCCAACATTGTTAGCTGTTACATTACTACTGAGTATTTGTGCCCTGATTTTGAATGCCTTCTTTAAAATATCTTAAATTCTTAACATTTTATCCATTTTTTAATTTAATATTTTGATCCATTGTCTAGACTCAAGAAAATCATTGTGTATTCTATTGCTTGCATGTTGTTGTTTTTTTAAAATTGAGTGAGCTATAATACACATGCCATAAAAGGTCACCACTTAAATGATACATTTCATTGGTTTTTATTATATTCACTATGCCATGTACTATCTAACTACCATCTAACCGAATAATATTTCCATTACCCTAAAAAGAAACTCTTTAGCTATTAGTAGTCAGCTGTAATTTCCTCCATCCTCCATTCCCTGGCAACCAGTAATCTACTTTCTGTCTTACGGATTCACCTATTCTGGACATTTCAACTGAATGGACTCTTAGAATATATATAGTCTTTGGAGTCTGGTTTCTTCTACTTAGCATAAAGTTTTCAAAGCCTGTGCATGTCATGGTATGTATTAGTTGCTTGTTCGTGTGTGTGTGTGTGTGTGTGTGTGTGTGCACGCGTGCGTGCGTGCTAGTTACTGGGAATTGAATCCAGTGACATTCTACCTCTGATATACAACCCCAGCCTTTTTTTTTTATTCTGAAACAGGGTCTCACTAAGTTACCATGCTCTGGCCTTCATTCTACGATCCTCCTGTCTCAGCCTACCAAGTATTGGGATTACAGGTGTGTACCACCATGCCCAGCTCCTCATTTATTTTATTGCTGAAAAATATACTGTTGTATGGATGTACCACATTTTGTTTATCCATTCATCAGTTGATGGAAATTTGGGTTGTTTCTACTTTACGACTATTATGAATAGTGTTTGTATGGTCATTTGTATTCAAGTTTTTATGTGAAAAAAATTTTTTTTGCTGTACTGGTGATTGAACCCAGGGGCATTCTACCTCTGAGTTACACCCCCAGCCCTGTATTTTTATTCTTTATTTTGAAACAAGGTCTCTCTAAGTTGCGGAGGGCCTCACTTAAGTAGCTGAGGCTGGCCGCGAACCTGGATCCTCTGGTCTCAGCCTCCCAAATACTGGGATTACAAGCGTGCACCACCATGCCTGGCTCAAAATATTTTTTTTAAAGTTTTATAATCACAATCTTTATTGATATATTTGGAGACTAATACAAGCACTATTTCATAGCATTACATAGTAAAGTTCACTTATATGTGTAGAAAATACATGTATAAGTGTAAATGAGTTTGCAGGGGCTATGCTTTATGCTACATGATAACAAAATTTCTCATTGTGAACATATGTTTTAATTCTCTATGGTATATACCTAAAGTGGAATAGCTGGGTTATATGGTAACTTTGTGTTTAACTTTTTGAGGTGCTGCCAAACTGTATCTCACAGTGTCTACCCCACATTACAATCCTACTGGTAATGTACTAGGGTTCCAATTTCTTTGCATCCTTGTGTTACTTGTTATTCCCCCCCCTTTTTTTTGCTTTGGTTTTTTTAAACTCAGGAATCATTTATTTATGAATTCTTCATTTCATATTTTCTTTTTAAAAAAATATACTAATTTATTGGTGCATTGTAGTTATACATTTTGATAAGTGTCAGGGTATCAGAAGCATGCATATACACATTGCACATTTAACCCTCCCTCAAATCCCACTCTATTCCCTCCCCATTCCCTCCTTTTTGTGCTCAGCGTAGTGATTGACTCTGATAAGTTTGTGTATATACATCATGTGCATTAGTGTATTTCCCTCTTCCCCCTCCCATCTCCCTCAGTTAGGCCACCTTCTTAGCTCCTCTAAAGTTTTCTCCTTCTTTGTCTGGAGTCCCTTCTAAGTCCTATTCTCCCTAGCTTCCACATATTAGAGAGAACATCCGACTTTTCACTCTTTGTGACTGACTAATCTCACTTAGCATAATGTTCTCCAGTTCCCTCCAGTTCCCTGTAAATGATGTAATTTTGTTCTTCTTTATGGCTGCGTAAAATTCCATTGTGTACATATCCGATAGTTTTGTAATCCATTCATCAGTTAATGGGCATCTTGGCTGGTTCCAAAGTTTGGCAATTGTGAATTGTGCAGCTATAAACATAGATACATATGCATTAGTCTGGTAGTTTGGTTTTTGTTTTATCATTGTAGTCATCCTAGTGGATGTGAAGTGATGTCTAATTGTGGCTTTGATTTGTATTTTCAGTATTCCTTTGCAACAAAATTGTAATGTATTTGTTTTATTAATGTTCTTTCATTTGTTTAACCAGTTTCTCTTTTTGAACATTTAAGTCATTTCCACATATTTGTAATATATTTTTGGTAATTGAGTTTCATCAGTATGACCTTTTGTTTCAAAGGATAAATCAGAGGAAGAAATATAATCAGCTTGTTCATCTAGCCTTCTGTACCTGTTTCTTAGTATTCATTCATTTGTCCCTGAATAGTGGTGGCATTTGTGAACTTTGTCACTGCTCAAAGCACGCACTGTACAGAACACACAATCAGCTGTGGTGTCTGGCCAGAAAGACTTGATATCTAATATTAGACATGTGGAGACTGGTTAGAGGCTAGGGAAAAGACAGGAACATATTGGATCGACTTTGATATGAGGTGAGGAATGTGGGAGGTGGTTTCAGGGTCTGATTTCTTATGTTGAAATCTTAAAGATAAATCAGGCATTGGTGCCCAAGCTTCACTCTGGTACATTCTGTGCTGCAGAGGAAGTCCATTTCTTGACTATGATACAGCTGTGATTTGATGTCCTGAAGCTCAAAGTCCCATGTCAAGAAACTGACCTACAAACCCAGGAGTGCAGGGATCTCAGAATACCCTGAAGAATACCCTGTGGCAAGTAATCAAGACAGTCTCTGATGCTGGTCCAATTCCTATATTTGTAACGTGGAGTTAATAATTGCCCAACCTCTCATATGAGTTTTTATGAAAAAAAAATTACACTCTTTGTCAGTGATCTTCATAATTTGAAACAATCTCAATTTTGAGAGGCAACAGAATATTTTCATTAAGAGGACAAGACTCTGGAGCCAGACTGCTTAGGTTCAAATCCTAATTCCATATAATCTCAATCTGTATGTGGTTTAGTTTCCTAAGCTTTTTTTTTTTTTTTTTTTTTTGCAGTACTGGGGATTGAACCCAGGGGCATTCTACCTCTGAGCTACAGCCCCAACCCTATTTTTTTTACTCTTTATTTTTGAAACAGGGTGTCACTAAGTTGCGGAGGGCCTCACTAAGTAGCTGAGGCTGGCCACGAACCTACAGTCCTCCTGTCTCAGCCTCCCAAGTACTGGGATTACAAGCATGTGTCACCATGCCTGGCTCTCTCTGATCCTATTTTTGATCCATAAATCAGAGTATAGGGTTCTTATTTAGTTCACCTCAGTATTTTCCCAGGTTAGATCTATAACTAGGTGGTTGGGATTCAAGGATAAATATGATATAGGTTCTATCCTTGAGAAATTTGCAGTATAATGCATAATTCCTATCATGAGATCATAATCAGTAACCACAGTGAAGGCTTGATATGTACCACTCATAGGCTAAGTGTTTTGCATATATTCATTATGTAATCTAATCCTCACAGCCATCCTGCAATTAAAATATTTTTAATGAAAAATTGAGACTCAAATGTCAAATAACTTTCCTGTATGTAGTTAGAATCTGGTTTGTAATGGAAATGAAATTTGAACTCAGATCTATCTGGCTTTAATATTATACCACCCTGCTTTGTATGGCATGTGAGCATGTGTGTCATTTAAATATGATGCATTAGGCCTTTTCCATGGCATGTAACAAAAGCACAATTCAAACTTGCTCAGGAAAATAGGGAACCTGTTGATTTTTATGACTGCACTAAACATGGCCTTCAGGTAGAGCTAGATTAAGAGCCTCAAATATGTTTTTCTGGCCTCATCTTTCTCTCTCCCTCTCAGTTCTGCAAGTCTTTCTTTGTTGCTTTACTTTCAGACAAGATTCCCCATGGGACTAAAAGGATAATTATTGGAAGCCCCAAGCAGATATTATCCTTAAAGCTTATGGTTTTAGAGGAGGAAATACCCATTTTTATTTTTTATTTTTGGAAATGTTCTGATTGCTATGCCTTAATCACCTACTTATACTTTGGGCTGGAAATGCAAAGTCAGTCTTACACATGCCATACAGACAAGGAAGGGAGGGGCATGCTGAAAGGAAAAGGTAATATTTGCTGTTATGCATTTGTCTATTGTGTGCAGTATTTTACACATGATATTTCACATTCCCCCTACAGTCTTGACTAGTTGAGGAAATCTACCTAAGGATATTGTTCAAAGCTAGGACTGCCAATCAGTTCTTCAATTTCCTCTACATCACAGTGTTAAGATGAGTTACAGGCACAATCCTACCCATACCTCACATCCACTAACATTTTCTCTTTCATATAAATGTGTCATAGCTGAGAGAAGTTACCAATAGCAATGGAAGATACTTAATACATTAAAGTCATATGTAAAGTTGGTTATAAGTGAGGAGAAATTGTCAGGAATTGAGAGGGCAGGGATTAGCAATGTGAGAGAAAGTGATAATATACTAAAATGTCTTATTTCAATAGTATTCATTTTTTTTCCTTTGAAGGTGAAGGCTGAAATGTTAGACATGGCAGATAACGCATTTGATGATGAATACCTGAAATGTACTGAAAGGATGGAGTCGAAATTTGTCCCCCAACTGCTTGAGGAGGAAAAAGGAAACCATCAACTCTTAGAGACTGTGTGGGAAAATGCAAAAGCCAAGTGGGCAGCCCGGAAGGCTCAGATCTCCCTCCCTATTAGTTTTAAGGATAACCACGGGATAGCCCTGATGGCATATGTTTCTGAAGCTCAAGAGCAAACTCCCTTTTACCATCTGTTCAACAAAGCTGTGAAGATGGCTGGCCAGTCTCGAAAAGATTATATCTATGACTTCCAGTTCAAAGCTTTTCATTTTTACCTGACAAAAGCCCTGCAGTTGCTGAGAAGACCTTGTGAGGACAGTTACAAAAATGTGGTGTATAGAACAAGCCAGAACACTTCATTTACATTTGGAGGGCTAAACCGAGCCAGATTTGGCAATTTCACATTGGCATATTCATCTAAACCTCAAATGGCTAATGACCAACACATTGTGCTAACCATCTACACGTGCTTTGGAGTTGCTGTTGAAAAGTTTTTTGATAAAGAAGATAAGAAAATTATTGTAATACCTCTGAATGAGGTTTTTCAAGTGTCACAGGAAGGGGATGGCAGTAACCTTATCCTTCAAAGCACAAACAAGACCTGCAGTCATTATGACTGTGCATTTGTAGGTGGTAAGTGTCTCTTCTGTCTGTGCTTGTCTGGGAGGAAAGGAGTGGATTCTTAGGCCCAGGGAGAGATCAGGTACAGTGAGTGAGAGGCATTTGGAAGGAAAATCACATTGCCAGTTTCCATCCTAGCTCCTTTTCTACTGTTGGTTTGTTTAATCCATATTTAATTTAATCAAAATAATACATTTCCAATATTACTAAAAGTCAAAAAATAAAACACTACTATAAGCAGTAGTTCTCAAACAGAGGCCGTTTTGCCCCACAGGGTCATTTGACAATGGCCAGAAAAATTTTAGACACTATCTATTGAATTTCCATTACAGAGAATGAATATTTAGCCTCACGTACTTTATATTAGTTAAGAATTATTTACTGATTTCAGCTCCAACAGAAAACCTGACTGATAGTTTTAATTAATGAGTCTTAGAGGTGGGCGGTCTGGTACAGTGGCTCATCTACATCATCAGTTATTCAGGCCCTTTCTTTCTGTCCTCCCATCTTAGAATGTTGGGTTGTGGATTCATGTTTGGAGTGTGGCTATTGCTGCTCTGGGTATCAATCAATGTCCAAGACAGAGAGAAGGGTGGTGGCAGCCAAATCTACCTGTTTAATAAGGAAAGTAAAAGTTTTCCCAGAACCTTTAGTAGATGTCTGATTACAGATCATTTACCAGGACAGTTTACTTTTACTTATAGCTACAAAAGAAGCTTGGAAAAAGGGAGTAATTAGATTTTCTGCCCTCTATAGTGTAAGGAGACAAGGGAGAAGGGAATTAGAAGTGGCTGTTAGGTAAGTAAACCCAAAGTATCTGATAACTATCACCCCCCACATATGTGCATTTCCCCTTTCCTGTTCTCCCAGTGTGGTAAAGACCAGTTGTAGCTGAATCAAAGAGTTGTTTTTCTGTGCTTAAGTACCTCTTTTTCCCCAGGGTTATTTTATGATTTTTGCTTCTTTATTTTTTTAATAGCCCATCAGTGACTCACCTTCAAATCTTTTGATAGAAATAGAAATCTATTATTACATTCAGACCCCCCTTTTTTTTCTTTTGGTGATGGGGATTGAACCCAGTGGCATTCTACCTCCAAGCTACACACACCCCCAGCCTTATTTATTTATTTATTTATTTATTGAAACAGGGTCTTGTTAAGCTGTTGAGGCTGGCTTTGAACTTTCAATCATCCTGTCTCAACCTCCCAAGTACTGGGATTATAGGCTTGCACCACCAGACCCAGCTCTTTTTTGTTTTTTCCTGGATATACTCCTCCTAGATTTTCCTGTCATCCTGTTCTGTAATATGCTTTTCAGACTTGCTGAATGTCCTGAAATCTCTCCTCACTACCACGTGGAGAATTTGCTTCTCTCTTGTGAGAGATCCCTATTTCTTGGATTTGTACCTCTTCCTTGAATTACTCCTTTGTTTGGTAGGTTGGGGCTGGGGGTTCTACAGAAGTTTTATGAAAAATGGTACACTGAGGCAAATTTTCTAAGACTGCATGTCTGAAAGATCTACCTTTAAGCTTGAATAATAGTTTCTGTAGATGAATTTCTGTTTTATAAATGAATTGTCTTTAGAATTTTAGAGATGTTCCTCCAGTGACTTCTAGATTCTGGAGCTGCTGTTGAAAAGTACAGAGATACTCTAATTATTAAAACTGAATCAGAGACCTGGCGTGTGTGTGTGTGTGCGTGTGTGTGATTTTTTATGGTGCTTGGTATCAAACACAGGGCTTCATGCATGCTAGACAAGCACTGAGCTATATCCCCAGCCTGGAGATTTAGAAGGTTTTCTTTTTCTTTCTCCCCCCCCCCCCGTGGGGCTATTCTGCCTCTGAGCTACACCCCCAGCCCTATTTTTATTTATTTATTTATTTATGTTTGCGGTCCTGGGGATTGAACCCAGGGGCATTTTACCTCCGAGCTACACCCCCAGCCCTATTTTTTGTTCTTTATTTTGAAACAGGGTCTCACTAAGTTGCGGAGACCTCAGTAAGTTGCTGAGGCTGGCCGTGAACCTGCGATCCTCCTATCTCAGCCTCCCAAGTACTGGATTACAAGTGTGCGCCACCACACCCAGCCGTATTTTTTATTTTAAAACAGCGTCCCACTAAGTTGCTGAGAGCCTGTGTTGCTGAGGCTGGCTTCAAACCTGCAATTCTCCTGTCTCACCTTCCCAAGTACTGGGATTACAGGCATGCAACACCATGTCCGGCAAGAAGATTTTTTTATTCCAAACATTCTGAAATTTTATGTTATCGTACCATGTGTCTATGAATAAAGGGGTCAGTAAAATCCTTTCTCTTATGGAAATGGCCTCCTGTTGGATCTTCTAGCACTATTTCCCTGTAATCTGCTACAGGTGGAATGACAGCTGTGTAACCAGCAACACTGCCTGTGGTTGACAAAAGCCTAGATCTGTAAAATGAACCTGAGCTGGGAGGATTATGAATGAGCTATAAATTCTTGGCAAGACCATTGTTTTGGGCTTTCCTGAATATAGCACAACATACCCAGGTGTTTCACCTCGCTAAATACTAGAGAACAGGACTCTTGTACCAATCACATACAAGATTGGCAGGTTCAAAAGATGATACTGTCTTCTTATGTGATGTGAGGTTACTAAACTAGGGAGGTTCTGCACCCACCTGTATAATCTTGTTTTCTTGTAACTGAGCTATCATTTTGGGGGCTAAAGAATATTTGTGGACTGCTGTGAGGACTTGCATTGAAGAGACATTTGCTTTCCTCCTGCTAAATAGTATGCTGTGTTCCCTGCCTTGCATTCTTCTTCAAAACTCAGTAAATTGGTAAGGAGTTGGCCTTTTGGGGACTTGTGAGTGTAACTGTCTGGTTGAACCAAAACCTGCTGCTGGGTCAAGCAGAGGAGTACTTCAGTAGGCCTTGGAAGTGGAAGAGACTTTTAGACCTTGACTCAGTGTGCCCAAGGTATTATGAGAAAAAAAGACTGGGTAGGAGGAGCCTGGTTTGAGGGCTGAGATACTTAGGATTTGACGTGACAGTTGAGGTGTGTAGGATTCAGAATTTAAGAAGTTCTCGCTCTTAGGGGCATACATTTATACTGCCTGCACTTGCATGATTCTGAGGAGTGCCTCCTTAAATTATGTACTCTAGGCACCTCATTTACCTCACTTCACTCCTGCATTTGAGTGAGACTGACTTTTCTTTTTGAGGGGGCAGATGAAGAGTGGAATGAATAAGTGTGTGCTGAAAGTGTGCATTCCCTTCACCAATTCTACATTGAACCTGACCCAAAACCAAGCTAGCTAGAGCCAGCATATACTAGCTCATGGGAGTTAATCAAAGGCATGCATCTTCTTCCCAGTTCTTCCTGCATCACTGTAGCTTAAAATTGGCCATGGTTCGCTGGGCATGGTGGCGCACGCTTGTAATCCCAGTACTTTGGGAGGCGGAGACCGGAGGATCTGGGTTCGCGGCCAGCCTCAGCTTTCTCTCTCTCTCTCTCTCTCTCTCTCTCTCTCTCTCTCTCCTTAGTGAGGCCCTCCGCTACTTCGTGAGACCTGGTTTCAAAATAAAGTATAAAAAATAGGGCTGGGGGTGTAGCGCGGAGGTAGAACGCCCCTGGATTCAATCCCCGGTACCGCAAAAAAAAAAAAAAATCGGCCATGGTTCAGTTATATATTACTTCCCATTTATCTGCAGGGAATATGTTCCAAGACCCCTCCCAGTGGATGCCTGAAACCATGGATAATAACAAACCCTATATTTGCCTATACATACATACTTATGATTAATTTTTATTTATAAATTAGGCACACTAAGAGATCAACAATAACTAAAAATAGAATAATTATAAAAATACTTATAATTATAATAATAATTATAATTATAACATACTGAACTATGAATTATGTGAATACTGCCTCTCTCAAAATAATCAAGATATAGTAATATTATCAGACTGCAGTTGACCACTAGCAACTGAAACTACAGAAAGCAAAACCACTGAGGAGGGACTGCTATACCATGGAAATCATAAAACAACACACACCAAGGTCCCCTCCACTTCTCCCACCAAGTGTATTAGACCTTACCAGCATATCACAGCCAGAAACTTCGCTGCAGCTGGGTTGAAAGACATCATACTACTTTGGTGTTCTTGATGCATTTAGCTAAATGCTATGTGGTCCTCAGTTATATAAAAGCTCTGGCTACAAGCCAAATTTAGTGCTAGTGTCTAGTTGATGTGCCAAGGTGGACAGTGAAACCCATAGACTCAATGTGTGTGAGTAGAATTGTGATACAATGAAAGAGATGGAGTCCTTTGATTGATTCTGAATGAGTCAGGGCTCAGTCCCAGATGAAGAGGTGCATTATGAGCCCTGTGTGAGGAAGTGGGGAGGGGAATGGGGATTAGGCAGAGACTACACAGCAGATTAATGTTCCGACAAGCCACAAAGGGAGGCCTTTGCAAAGGCTTACATGTACCATGTGTTTGGAGTGCTCTAAGTAGCCATTGCACTTGAGTGTGTTGATTGAACCTGAGACAGGAGTACAGGATTTAACCCAAGACTGGAGTCCTTTACAACCATCTAGCAATAACTAATGGGAATGCAGGTTCAAAACTCCCTATGGTGATTAAAAACAAAAACTGTTTGGAGAGATCATAAAAGCTCAAGCTAAGAGGATAAAATGAGAATCATCTTCCCTTGTGCCTAAATTTAACTAGGCCCTGGATATAAAAGACAGTATCTCTAAAGGGATAAAGAAATTGTACTTCACTCGAAGTTGCTGTGGGCTAAGAATCCAGGCATAGCTTAGGTGGATTCTTCACTAGGTCCCTTATAACACTACAGTCATCTTAAGACTTGACAGACATGATTGGAAAGGATCTGCTTCTTAGTTCATTCACATGGTTATTGGTAGGGCACAATTCGTCATGAGTTATTCCACTAACATCTCAGTTCCTTATGAGCTGCCTCCCTTGGTTCCTGGATAGATAGGTTCCCTTCATAGAAAATCTCATAACATGGCAGTTTACTTCATTAGGGCGAGCAAGAGAGCGCCAGCAAGTCAGTTTTTTGCAACCTAATCATGGAAGTGACATGTCATCAGATTTGTTGTATTGTTTGCTATAGAAGCAAGTTGCTAGGTTCAGCCTGCATTCAAAGGGAGAGGATTTTGCCATGGTAGGGTCCTTGGGAGCCATGTCAGAAGCTGCCTACCACAATCCCAACCAATCCATTAGAGTCTGTCACCTCCTCTTGGGGATAATCCAGCTTTGTTGTCCTTTTCCCATAATGATGAGTTCTATGATGACCTCTGGGGGCAAAGAAAAGTAGCCACAGAACCACTGGAAGCAAAGTCAGCATCTAGTTTCATAAACTAGTGTTTTTTTTTTTTTTTTTTTGCAGTACCGGGGATTGAACGCAGGGGCGTTCTACCTCCGCGCTACACCCCCAGCCCTATTTTTTATGCTTTATTTTGAAACCAGGTCTCACGAAGTTGCGGAGGGCCTCACTAAGGAGAGAGAGAGAGAGAGAGACAGAGACAGAGACCGAGACAGAGACAGAGACAGACAGGGAGAGAGAGACAGGGAGAGAGAGAGCGAGAGTTGAGTCTGGCCGCGAACCCGGATCCTCCGGTCTCCGCCTCCCAAAGTACTGGGATTACAAGCGTGCGCCACCACGCCCGAAATTTTTGTTTACTGAAGTAAAAGCAGGTATTATATGAATGTCCATCCATACACTGAGATCAGAGTAAGCACTCCTACACCAGTATCTTCTTCCTCCAAATCCCCCCTCATTCTTTAACTCCTGACTCCTTGGTGGTTGGGAACTCATCCAGAGCAGAAATTAGCATGGCTGTGTGTATCTTATGTGTAGCTGAAGACAGCTAGACCAGACAGCCCTGGAGAGAACTTCACTGGAGAGGCTGGTAGGATTTTTTCATTAGAATCACCTTATAAAGTGATTTCTTTAATGTAGTAGATTTGCTTATAGATCCATAAGCTGCATATTTATAGAGTCAGGGGATCATGAAATATCAATGTTCTGAACTTAGGACACTACAGTACAGTGGTCCATATGTTTCATCTACTTGTCAGTCTTCAGATGACTCCTTTAGATGCAGTCACTCATATGTTGATGCATGTCTGTATTATAGACTGAGTTCATCAGTTGTATTTGCTGCATTTGTTTCCCTAGAGAAGCACTGAAAATGGTTTTATTTTTAGTAATCCACTTCTGGGTGTTCCAGTAGCCTGACCATACAGCTAGGGCATTAGTGTTGTCACAGGAGTCTATATGTAAAAGTATGTTTCAGTCAGTCTCAAGGGTTCGTACTGCCTTCCAGGATCACCATTTAAAGTTAGCTCATCAAACATAGCATCCACAGTAAACACCAATGTACATCATTCCAACAGCTGGATGCAGCATCCCACTGGATTTGCCCAACCTGGGGGCAGGCCATTTTATCAGTAAACTATGTTACTATCTTTTCAGATAGTAAGCAAGGCACCCACTAAGCCAGTAGTTTGGGTAAAGTAGATATGGCTGTTGTAATATCTAATGCAGAAGTTCTCAAACTTTTTCAGTTCATAGTTCCTTTAATCATAATTTCTTTCACAGTATCCTTAGGCTACAAGAAATATACAAAAGTTTCATTTATTAAGTAAAGTCAAATAATTCTGGAAGTATTTATATCCTTAATATCTCAGTAACTTTGAAAAATAATGCACATACTTTTTAGTAAAGTACTGTTGTTTCATTCTTTGCCATAGTTACTTGCTAATGTGAGGTGAGTGCCTGTTGGACACTGCACACAACCTCTCAGACCTTGGAATCAGATTAGACATGACTATATCCTGTTCCACACTGATTTTCACATATACTTTGACACAAATGTCACGAAGCAGAATGTAACATGCTATAACATGTAACATATAACTTTTTTAAATATATTCATTTATTGGTGTATTGTAGTTATACATTTTGGTAAGTGTCAGGGTATCAGAAGCATGCATGCACATATTGCTCATTTAGCCCTCCCTCAAATCCCACCCTATTCCTTCCCCCTTCCCTCCTTTTCATGCTCAGCATAGTGATTGACTCTGATAAATTTGTGTGTATACATCGTGTGCATT
>PVJS01027418.1:0-26262 GCA_004027185.1 Glis glis | reverse complement strand
GGTTCAAGGACTTTCGAGGTTGAACCAGGGGATGCTGGGGTGTGGCACATGGCGAAGGGACCTCCCAGGAGGCGCAGGGACTGCCGGGGTGTCGCACGTGGACGCCGGGGTCTCGTACATGGCGCAGGGGCAACCCAGGTGTCGCAGAGGCCGCCCAGGTGTCTCAGAGGCTTCCGGGGTTGCGCGCGGTCACTCTGGGGTCTGGTACCTAGCACAGGGGCCATGCATGTCGCTCAAGGACTTACGAAGTTGCATGCGGGAATGCTGGGGTGTGGTACATGGTGCAGGGGCCACCAGGACGGCCGCTGCACCTTGTACCACACCCCAGCATCCCCGCGTGCAACCCTGAAAGTCCTTGAGCCACCTGGGGGGCGCCTGTTCTAGGTACCAGACCCCGTCGTCACCGCGCGCAAACCCGGCAGCCTCTGCGACACCTGGTGTGCACCTGCAACACCTGGGCGGCCCTTGCGCCATGTACGAGACACCGGTGTCCTTGCACGTCACCCCAAAAGTCCCTGTGCCACCTGGGCAGCCTCTGCATTACATGGGCGGCCCCTTCGCCACCTGGGCGGCTCCTGCACCATGTACCAGACATCAAGTTCCACGCGGGCCACCCCAGCACCCCTGCACCACCTGGGCTGCACCTGCGTCACCTGAGCGCCCCCGGTGCCAAGTACCAGACCCCGGCATGCCTGTGCCCAACCGAAGCAGCCCTGCGCCACCTGCGCGGCAACTGCAACACATGGGCGGACCCTACATCAACTGGGCGGCCCCTGTACCAGGTATCAGAGCCCGGCGTCACCACGTTCAACCCCGGCAGCCCTTGCACCTCCTGTGCGCCCCCTGCACCATGTACCAGACCCCATCGTCCCTGCTTCCAACCCCGAACGTCCTTGAGCCACCTGGGGGGCCCCTGTGCTAGGTACCAGACCCCGGCTTCAACACGTGCAACCCTGGCAGCCTCTGCGACACCTGGTCGGCCCCTGCGACACCTGGGCTGCCCTGCGCCACGTACCAGACGCCGGCGTTACCGTGCGCCACCACGGCAGCCCCTGTGCCACCTGGGCATCCTCTGTGTCCCCTGGGCGGTCTCTGCCCCAGGGTCAAGACCCCGGTGTTACCCCGCTTAACCCCGGCAGCCTCTGCGCTCCTTTGGTGACGCCTGCACCACGTACCAGATCCCGGAGTTCCCGCGAGCAACCCCGGTAGCCCCTGCCAACGGGGCTGCCCCTTCGCAAGTTACCAACCCCGCTGTTCCCGCGTGCAACCGCGGAAATCCTTGCGCCACCTGGGGGAGCCTTGCGCCAGGTACCTGACCCCGGCGTCCTCGTGCACAACCCCGGCAGCCACTGCACCACTGGGCAGCCCCTGAACCATATACCAGACCCGGGCATCCCCTCGTGCAACCCCAAAAGACCTAGAGCCACCTGGGTGGCCCCTGTGCTAGGTATCAGACCCCGGCATCACCGCGAGCCACCCAGGCAGGTCCTGCGACTCCTGTGCGGCCTCTGCGCTTGGGGCCAGACCCTGGTGTCCCCGCGTGCCACCCCAGCAGTCTCTGCGCAACCTTGATGGCCCCGGCATCCCCTGGGCGGCCCCTGCACCTGTTACAAGACCCCGGTGTTACCGCGTGCAACCCCGGCAGCTCCTGCGCTCCATGGGCGACCGCTGCGCCAGGTACCAGACCCCGGCATCCCCGCGCGCAACCCCGGTACCCACGGCGACACCTGGGCGGCCCCTGCATCACCTGGACGGCCCCTGCTAAAGGTACCAGACCCCGGCGTCACCGCGAGCCACCCCGGCTTTCACTGCGCCACCTGGGCGGCCCCTGCACTACATACCAGACCCCGGCATCCTCTCACACAACAATGGCATTTCCTTCGCCACCTGGACAGCCCCTGCGCCAGATACAAGATCCCGCTGTTACCGAGCACAACCCCGGCATCTCCTGCGCTCCTTGGGCGATGCCTGCGCCAGGTACCAGACCTCGGCATCCTCGCGAACAACAATGGCATTTCCTGCACCACCTGCGCGACCCCTGCACCAGGTACCTGATCCCGGCGTCCTTGCGTGCAACACCAGCAGGATATGTGACACCTCGGAGTCCCCTGCACCATGTACGAGACCCGTGTGTCCACATGTGCAACCCCTGATGCCCCTGCAAATCCTGGGCGGTCCCTGAACCAGGTACCAGACCCCGGCGTCCTCACGCTCAACCCCGGCAGTTCCAGCACCATCTGGGCGACCCCTGAACAATGTAGTAGACCCCGGCGTCCCCGCGTGCAACCCCGAAGGTCCTTGTGACACCTTGGGGGTCCCTGTGCTAGGTACCAGACCCCGCCGTCCATGTGCGCAACCCCGGCATCCCCTGCACCTCCTCGGCTGCCCTGCGCCATGTTCCAGACCCCGGCGTCCCCGCGCGCAACACCGACAGTCCCTGGGCAACCTGAGCGGCCTCTGCGCTAGGGGTCAGACCCCGGTGTCTCCACGTGCCACCCCAGTAGTCTCTGCATCACCTTGGTGGCCCCTACATCCCCTGGGCGGCCCCTGTGCCAGGTATAAGACCCAGGTGTTACTGCACGCAACCCCGGCAGCCCCTGTGCTCCTTGGGCGACCCCGGCATCCCCGCGCACAACCCCGGCAGCCTCTGAGACATCTCGGTGTTCCCTGTGTCACCTGGGTGGCCCCTGCGCCAGGTACTAGATCCCGGCGTTACCACACGCCACCCCTGCAGTCCCTGCGCTCTGGGGCGACCCCTGCGCCAGGTACCAGACCCCAGCATCCACGAACGCATCCCCGGCAGCCCCTCACCACCTGGGCGGCCCCTGTGCCAAGTACCAGACACGGCAGGACTGCACGAAACCGCAGCAGACCCTGCGCCACGTGGGCGGCCCCTGCATCACATGGGCGGGCCCTGGACCACCTAGGCGGCCCCAGCACCGGGTATCAGACAACGGCGTCCCTGCGCACTTCCCCATCAACCCCTGCGCCACCTGTGCGTCCCCTGTGCCAGATAAAAGACCATGGTGTCCCGCACGCAACCCCGGCAGTCCCAGGCCACCTGGGAGGCCTCTGCGCTAGGGGTCAGACGCTGGTATCCCCACGTGCCACCGCAGCAGTCCTGCGACTCCTTGGCGGCCCCTGCGTCCCCTGGGCAGCCCCTGCGCCAGGTACAAGACCCAGGTGTTACCGAGCGCAACCCCCGCAGCCCCTGCGCTCCTTGGGCGAACGCTGCGCCAGGTACCAAACTCTGGCGTCCCCACGGGCAGGTACACAACCCTGGTGTTACCGCACGCAACCCCGGCAGCCCCTGCGCTTTTTGGGCAACGCCTGCACCAAGTACCAGACCCCAGCGTCTCCGGGCGCTACCCTGGCAGCCCCTGCCAACTGGGCTGCCCCTTCGCCAGGTACCAGACCCCGCCGTCCCCTCGCGCCACCACGGCTGTCACTGCGCCACCTGGGCGGCATGTGTGCCAGGTACCTGACGTCCTTGCATGCATCCTCGGAATTCCTTGTGCCACCTGGGGTCCCCTGCGCTAGGTAACAGACCCCGGCGTCCTCGCGCACAATAATGGCAGTTCCTGCGCCACCTGGGCGATCCTTACGCCAGGTACCTGACCCCTGCGTCCTCACGCGCAACCCTGGCAGGCTATGCGACACCTGGGCGGCCCCTGCACCAGATACCAGACCCCGGTCTCCCCGTGTGCATCTCCGAAAGACCTTGAGCCACCTGGGGTGTTCCTGTGCTAGGTATCAGACCCCAGTGTAACCGCGAGCCACCCCGGCAGGCCCTGCGACAACTGGGGTGCCCCTGCGCTAGGTACCAGACCCCGGCGTCCTCGCCCACAACAATGGCAGTTCCTGGGCCACCTGGGCGACCCCTGCACCAGGTACCTGACA
The DNA here is from genome assembly GCA_004027185.1 of Glis glis. Taxonomy (NCBI): domain Eukaryota; kingdom Metazoa; phylum Chordata; class Mammalia; order Rodentia; family Gliridae; genus Glis; species Glis glis. Next base: position 22,362 of record PVJS01027418.1, on the reverse strand, counting down.
CTGGCCTCCCTGCGCGCAACCCCAGCAGGCTATGCAACACCTGGGCGGCCCCTGCACTTGGTACCAGACCCCGGAATCCCCGCGTGCAAACCCATCAGCCCCTGTGCCACTTGGGCGTCCCCTGCGTCACCTGGAAGGCTCCTGCGCCAGGTACAAGACCCCGGTGTTACCGGGCGCAACCCCGGCAGGCTCTGCGACACCTGGGCATCCCCTGCACCATTTACCAGACCCCGGCGTCCCCGCAAGCCATCCCAGAAGTCCCTGTGCCACCTGGGCGGCCTCTGAATCACATGGGCGGCCACTGCGCTAACTGGGCGGCTCCTGCACCATGTACAGACCCCGGCATCCACGCGCGCCACTCCAGAGGCCCTGAGTCTCCTGGGTGGCCTCTGAACCAGGTAAGAGACCCCAGCATCCAAGTGTGCAACCTCGGCCCCCTGCACCACGTGGGCTGCACCAGCGTCACATGGGTGGCCCCTGTGCCAGGTACCAGACCCCAGCATCCCCGCACGCAAACCCATACCAGACCCCGCCCTCCCCGCGCGCTACTCCAGCAGTCACTGTGCCACCTGGGCGTTCCCTGTGCCAGTTCCACCCCGACATCTTTGCGCGCAACCCCGGAAGTCCTTGCGCCACGTGGGGGCCCCCTGCGATAGGTACCAGACCCCGGCCTCCTCTGACACAACCACGGCAGTTCCTGCGCCACCTGTGCGACCCATGCGCCACATACCAGACCCCAGCGTCCCCGCATGCAACCCCAAAGTCATTGAGCCACCAGGGGGCCTCTGTGCTAGGTACCAGACCCCAGCGTCACCGGGAAACACCCCAGCAGTCCCTGCCACCTGGGCGGCCCCTGCGCTAGTGGTCAGACCCCGGTGTCCCCGCGTGACACCCGAGCAGTCCATGCACCACCTTGGCGGCCCCTGCGTCCCCTGGGCGGCCCCTGCACCAGTTACAAAACCCCAGTTACCGCGCACAACCCTGGCCGCCCCTGTGCTCCTTGGGCAGCCCCTGCGCTCCTTGGGCGACCCCTGCACCAGATCCCTGACCCCGGCGTCCCCGCGAGCAACCCCGGTAGCTTCTGCGACACCTGGGCGGCCCCTGCATCACCTGGGCAGCCCCTGCGCCAGGTTCCAGACCCCGACGTCACCGTGAGACACCCTGGAAGAACCTGCGACACCTTGGCGGCCCCTGCACCAGGTACCAGACCCTGGCGACCCCGCGCGTCACCACAGAAGTCCCTATGCCACCTGGGCAGCCCCTGCATCAGAAGGACGAATCCTGCACCACTTGGGTGGCCCCTGCGCCAGGAACCTGACCATGGTGTCCCCGCGCGCAACCCAGTCAGGCCCTGCGACACCTCGGTGGCCCCTGCACCAGATACCAGAACCCGTCGTCCCCGCTTGCAACCCCGAAAGTCCTTGAGCCACCTGGGGGGCCCCTGTGCTAGGTACCAGACCCCGGAGTCAACGCGAGACACCCCGGCAGGCCCTGCGCCATCTGGGCAGCCCCGACACCTGGTAACAGATGCCAGGGTTACCGCGAGCTACCCCGGCAGTCCTTGCGCTCCCTGGGCGACCCCTGTGCCAGGTGCCAGACACCGACGTCCACATATGCAACCCGGGCAGCCCCTCTCCACCCGGGCTCCCCCGGTACCAAGTACCAGACCCCGGCATGCCTGATAGCAACCACAGCAGCCCCTGCGAAACCTGGGCGGCCCCAGCGTTACATGGGCAGCCCCTGCACCACCTGGGCGACCCCTGCGCCAGGTATCAGACCCCGGCATCACCGCGTGCAATCCTGGCAGTTACTGTGCCACCTGGGCGGCCCCTGCGCCAAGTACCAGACCCCGGCATCATCGCGCGCAAACCCGGAAGTCCATGTGCCACCTGGGTGTCCCCTGCTTCCCCTGGGCGGCCCCTGTGACAGGTACAAGACCACGGAGTTACCGCGTGCAACCCCGCTGTCACTGCATCACCTGGGGTCGCCTGCACCAGGTACCTGAACCCGGCTTCCCCGCGAGCAACCCCTGTAGCCCCTGCGCCACCTGGGCGGCCCCAGCATCACTGCGTGAAACCCGAAAGTCCTTGAGCCACCTGGCTGGCCCCAGTGCTAGCTACCAGACCCCGGCATCACCGCGCGCAACCCAGGCAGACTCTGCATCACCTTGGTGGCCCCTGCGACACATGGGCGGCCCCTGCGCCATGTACAAAACCCCAGCGTCCAAGTGTGAAACCCCGGCAACCCTGCGCCACCTGGGTTGCACCTGCGTCACCTGGGCGGCCCCTGCGCCAAGTACCAGATCCCGGCATTCCCGCGCACCATCCCAGAAGTAACTGTGCCACCTGGGGAGCCTCTGCATCACATGGGCGGCCCATGCGCCACCTGGGCAGCTCCTGCACCATATACCAGACCCCGGCATCCACGCGTGCCTCTCCAGAGACCCTGAGCCACCTGGGCGGCCTCTGCACCATGTACCAGACTCCGGCGTCCAAGTGCACAACCCCGGCCCCCCTGCGCCACCTGGGCTCACCTGCGTCACCTGGGCGGCCCTTGCGCCAGGTACCAGACCCCGGCATCCCCGCGCTCCAACCCAGCAGTAACCCGACAGCCCCTGTGACACCTGGGCGTCCTCTGCGTCCCCTGGGCGGCCCCTGCACCAGGTACAAGACCCCGGTGTTACCGCGTGCAACCCCAGCAGCCCCTGCGCTCCTTGGGCGACCCCTTTGCCAGGTACCAGACCCCGGCGTTCCCGCATGCAACCCCGGTAGCCTCTGAGACACCTGGGTGGCCCCTGCATCACCTTGGCGACCCCTGCACCAAGTACCAGACCCTGGTATCCCCGAGCGCGCACAGAAGTCCCTGTGCCACCTGGGCGGCCTCTGCATCACATGGGCAGTCCCTGCGCCACCTGGGCGGCCCCTGCACCATGTACCATACCCCGGCGTCCCTGCGTGCAACCCCGGCAGTTCCTGCGCCACCTGGGCGGCACCTGCGCCAGGTACCAGACCCCGGCATCATCGCGCGCAAACCCGACAGCCCCTGTGCCACCTGGGTGTCCCCTGCGTCCCCTGGGCAGCCCCTTCGCCAGGTACCAGACGCCGGCGTTACCACGCGCCAATCCGGCAGTCCCTTCTCACATTGGGCGACGCCTGGCCAGGTACCAGATCCCGGGGACCCCGCGCACAATCCCGGAAGTCCCTTGCAACTGGGCTGCCCCTTCACCAGGTACCAGACCCGGCCGTCCCCGCCCACCACTCCAGCAGTCACTGTGCCACCTGGGCGTTCCCTGCGCCAGGTTCAGACCCCGATGTCTTCGCGCTACCCCAGAAGTCCTTGTGCCACCCGGGGCCCCCTGCGATAGGTACCAGACCCCGGCATCCTCGCGCACAACCACGGCAGTTCCTGCGCCACCTGGGCGACCCCTGCGCAAGATACCAGACCCCTGCATCCCCGCGTGCAACCCCTAAAGTCATTGAGCCACCAGGGGGCCTCTGTGCTAGGTACCAGACCCCAGCATCACCCCAGCAGCCCCTGCCACCTGGGCAGCCCCTGCGCTAGGGGTTAGACCCTGGTGTCCCTGCGTGCCACCCGAGCAGTCCCTGTGCCACCTTGGCGGCCCCTGAGTCCACTGGGCGGCCCCTGCACCTGTTACAAAACCCCGGTGTTACCGCGCGAATCCCCAGCAGCGCCTGCGCTCCTTGGGCGACCCCTGCGCCAGGTACCAGACCCCGGCATCCACGTATGCCAGCTACCAGCCCTTCGCCACGTGGGTGCCCCCTGTGCCAAGTACCTGACCCCGGCATGCCTTGGCGCAACCGCAGCAGTCCCTACGCCACCTGGGCGGCCCCTACATCACATGGGCGGCCCCTGCACCACCTTGGCGGCCCCTGCGCCAGGTAACAACCCTGGCATCCCCACGCGCAAACCCGGAAGCCCCTTTGCAACCTGTGTGTCCCCTGCGTCCCCTGGGCGAACCCGGTGTTACCGCGCGCAACCACGGAAGCCCCTGAGCTCCTTGGGCGATGCCTGCACCAGGTACCAGAGTCCAGCGTCCCCACGCGCAACCCCGGCAGCCCTTGAAAACTGGGCTACCCCTTCACCAAGTACCAGACTCCGAAGTGGCCACGTGCCACCCCAGCTGTCTCTGAGCCACCTGGGAAGCCCTGCGCCAGGTACGAGTCCCCGGCGTTCTCGCGCGCAACCCCAGAAGTCCTTGCGCCTACTGGGGTCCCCTCCTCTAGGTACCAGGCCCCGGCTTTCTCTCACAACAATGGCAGTTCCTGCACCACCTGGGCGACCCCTGCGCCAGGTATCTGACCCCGGCGTCCCCGCGCACAACCCCGGAAGGCTATTCAACACCTGTGCGGCCCCTGCACGAAATACCAGACCCCGGCTTCCCCGCGTGCAACCCGAAAGTCCTTGAGCCACCTGGGGGGCCCCTGTGCTAGGTACCAAACTCCGGCGTCACCGTGAGCAACCCCAGCAGGCCCTGTGACAGCTGGGTGGCCACTGCTCTAGGTTCCAGACCCCGTTGCCCCGCGTGCAACCCCGGAAGTCCTTGTGTCAGTGGGGGACCCACGCGCCAGGTATCTGACCCCGGCGTCCTCGCGCGCATCCCTGGCATTTCCTGTCCTACCTGGGAGACCCCTGCGCCAGGGACCTGACCCCGGGGTCCCCGCGCTTAACACCGGCAGCCCCTGCGCCACCAGGGTGGCCGCTGCACCATGTACCACACCCCAGCGTCCCCGCGTGCAACCCCGAAAGTCCTTGAGCCACCTGGGTGGCCCCTGTTCTACGTCACAGATTCCGGCATCACCGCGCGCAAGCCCGGCAGCCTCTGCGACACCTGGTCGGCCCCTGCGACACCTGGGCGGCCCCTGTGCCATGTACAAGAACACGGCGTCCACGTGCACAACCCTTGCAGCCCCTGCGCCTCCTGGGCGGCCATTGCGCCAAGTACCAGACCCCGCCGTCCCCGATCACCACCCCAGAATTCCCTGTGCCACCTGGGCAGCCTCTGCATCACATGGGCTGCCCCTGCGCCACCTGGGCGGCTCCTGCTCCATGTACCAGACCCTAAGGTCCACTCGCGCCACCCCGGCACCCCTGCGCCACTTGGGCTGCACCTGAGTCACCTGAGTGCCCCCTGTGCCAAGTAGCAGACCCCGGCATGCCTGCGCACAACTGCAGCACCCCCTGCGCCACCTGGGCGGCCCCTACACCAAGTATCAGATCCCGGCGTCACCGCGTGCAACCCCAGCAGCCCCTGCGCCACCTGGGCGGCAACTACACCATATACCAGATCTGAGCGTCCCCGCATGCAACCCCGAAAGTCCATGAGCCACCTGGGGGACCCCTGTGCTAGGTAACAGAACCCTGCCTCACCGCGTGCAACCCCGGCAGCCTCTGCGACACCTGGTCGTCCCCTGCGACACCTGGGCGGCCGCTGGGCCATGTATCAGATTAAGGCATTACTGTGCGCCACCCCTGCAGCCCCTGAGCCACCTGGGCGGCCTCGGCACATGGTATGAGACCCCGGCGTCCAAATGCGCCACCCCGGCACCCATGTGCCTAAGGGGTTGCACCTGCGTCGCCTGGGAGGCCCCCACGCCAGGTACAAGACGCCGGCGTTACTGCACGCAACCCAAGCAGCCCCTGCACTCCTTGTGTGACTCCTGCACCAGGTACCAGACCCAGTCGTCCCCGCGTGCAACCCCGAAAGTACTTGAGCCCCTTGGGGGCCCCTGTGCTAGGTACCACACCCCGGCATCCCCGCACGCCACCACAGAATTACCTGTGCCTCCTGGGCGGCCACTGCATCACTAGGGTGGCCACTGTGCCACCCGGGCGGCTCCTGCGCCAGGACCAGACCCCGGCGTCTCTATCGCGCCACCCTGGCAGCCCCTGCGCCACCTGGGCCGCCCCTGCAGCATGTTTCAGACCCTGGCGTCCACACGCGCTACCCTGGCAGCCCTTGCGCCTCCTGGGCGGCCCCTGCACCATATACCAGACCCCGGTATCCAAGTGCGCAACCCCGGCCCCCCTGCGCCACCTGGGCTGCACCTGCATCACCTGGGCGGCCCGTGCACCAGGTACCATACCCCGGCATCCCCGCGCACAAAACCGGCAGCCCCGGTGCAACCTGGGCATCCCCTGCGTCCCCTGGGCCGACCCTGCGCCAGGTACTAGACCCCGGTGTCACCGCGCGTAACCCCGGCAGCCCTTGTGCCAGTAACCAGACCCCGGCATCCCCTAGCGCAAACCCGGCAGCCCCTGTGCCACCTGTGCTTTCCCTGCGTCCCCTGGGCGGACCCTACGCCAGGTACAAGACCCTGGTGTTACCGCGCGCAACCCCGGCAGCCCCTGCGCTCCTTGGGTGACGCCTGCACCAGGTACCTGACCCCAGCATCCCCGCGAGCAACCCCGGCTTCCGCTGCACCACCTGGGCCACACCTGCACCATGTATAACACCCCAGCGTCCCAGCGTGCAACCCCGAAAGTCCTTGAGCCACCTGGGGGGCCCCTGTGCTAGGTTCCAGACCCCGGCATCCCCGAGCGCAACACCCGTAGCCACTGTGATACCTGAGCGGCCCCTGTGCCACCTGGACATCCCCTGCGCCAGGTACCAGACGCCGGCGTCACCGTGAGCCACCCTGGAAGGCCCTGCGACACCTTGGCAGCCTCTGCACCATGTATGAGACCCCGGCGTCCACTTGCGCATTCCCGGATGCCCCTGCACCAGCGACCCCTAAACCATGTACCAGACCCCGGCGTCCCCGCCTGCAACCCTGAAATTCCTTGAGCCACCAGGGCGGCCCCTGCGCCACGTACCAGACCCCAGCGTTACTGCGCGCTACCCCGGCAGTCCCTTCGCTCCCTGTGAGACCCCTGAGCCAGGTGCCAGACCCCGGCATCCACGTACGCAACCCCGGCAGCCCCTCGCAACCTGGGCCACCCCGGTGCCACGTACCAGACCCCGGCATGCCTGAGAGCAAATGCAGCAGCCCCTGCGCCACCTGGGCGACCCCTGCGTCACATGGGTGGCCCCTGCACCACCTGGGCGGCCCCTGCATCAGGTATCAGACCGCGGCGTCACCACGTGCAACCCCGGCAGTTACTGCGCCACCTGGGCGGCCCCTGCACCAGGTACCAGACCCCGGCATCATCGCGCGCAAACCCAGCAGCCCCTGTGCCACCTGGGTGTCCCCTAAGTCCCTTGGGCGGCGCCTGTGACAGGTACAAGACCCCGGTGATACCGCGCGCAACCCCGGCTGCCCCAGGCCACCTGGGCCATCCCTGCACCATGTATCACACCCCAGCTTCCCCGCGTGCAACCCCAAAAGTCCTTGAGCCACCTAGAGGGCCCCTGTGCTAGGTACCAGACCCCGGCGCCCCGAGCGCAATACCCGTAGCCACTGCGATACCTGGGCGGCCCCTGCGCCACCTGGACCGCCCCTGCGCCAGGTACCAGACCCCAGCGTCACCGCGAGCCACCCTGGAAGGGCCTGCGACACCTTGGCGGCCTCTGCACCATGTAAGAGACCCGGGCGTCCACTTGCGCATGCCCTGATGCCCCTGCGCCTCCTGAGCGGCCCCTGCACCAGCAGCCCCTGAACCATGTACCAGACCCCGGCGTCCCCGCCTGCAACCCCGAAAGTCCTTGAGCCCCCTGGGGGGCCTCTGTGTTAGTGGGCCTCTGTCCACTTGGATGCCAGGGTCTCGTACCGGGTGCAGAGGCCGCCCAGGTGGCTCAGGGACTGCTGGGGTGGCATGCATGGACACCAGAGTCTGGTACATGGTTAAGGACCCGCCCAGGTGGCACAGGGGTGGCCTATGTGATGCAGAGGCCGCCAGTTGGCACAGGGACTTCTGGGGTGGCACGCGGGGACGCTAGTGTCTGGTACTTAGCGCAGGGCCCGCCCTGCAGGAGCCCTACATGGTGCAGGAGCCACCTGGGTGGTGCAGGGGCCGCCCATGTGATGCAGGGGCCGCCCAGGTGGCACAGGGCTGATGTGGTTGCGCCCAGGTATGCCGGGGTCTGGTACTTGGCACAGGGGCCCTCCAGGTGGCTCAAGGACTTTAGGGGTTGCACGCGGGGACGCTGGGGTCTTATACATGGTGCAGGGGCGGCCCAGGTGGCACAGGTGCAGCCGGGTTTGCTCCCGGGGACGTCGGGGTCAGGTACCTGGCGCAGGCGTCGCCCAAGGAGTGCAGGGGCTGCCGGGGTTGCGCGCGGTATCACCGGGGTCTTGTACCTGTCGCAGGCGCCGCTCAGGGGATTTTGGGGACGCCCAGGTGGCAAAGAGGCTGTCGGGTTTGCGCACGGTGATGCCGGGGTCTGATACCTGGCGCAGGGGCCACCCAGGTCGTGCAGGGGCCGCCCATGTGACGCAGAGGCCGCCGAGGTGGCACAGGGGCTGCTGCGGTGCACGCAGGTATGCCGGGGTCTGGTACTTGGCACCGGGAGTGCCCAGAGAGAGCAGGAACTGCTGGGGTGGTGCGCAGTTATGCCGGGGTCTGGTACGTGGCGCAAGGGCTGCCAAGGTGACGTAGGTGCAGCCCAGGTGGCGCAGGGGTGCCGGGGCTGTGCACTTGGACGCCGGGGTCTCGTACCGGGTGCAGAAGCCTCCAAGGTGGTTCAGGAGCTGCCAGGGTTGCGCGCGGGGACGCTGGGGTCAGGTACCTGGCTCAGGGGTCGCCCAAGGAGCGCAGGGGCTTCCGGGGTTGCGCGCGGGTAAACCGGGGTCTTGCAGCCCCTGAGAAACCTGGGAGGCCTCTGCACCCGGTATGAGACTCCAGCGTCCAAGTGCGCAACCCCGGCACCCATGTGCCACCAGGAATGCACCTGCGTCACCTGGGCGGCCCATGTACCAGGTACCAGATGCCGGAGTTACTGAGCGCCACCCCGGCAGTCCCTTCGCTTCCTGGTCGATCGCTGCGCCAGGTACCAGACCCCGGCGTCCACGAATGCAACCCCGGCAGCCCCTCGCCACCTGGGCGCCCCCTTTGCCAAGTACCAGACCCCGGCATGCCTGGGCGCAACCTCAGGAGTCCCTGTGCCACCTTGGCGGCTCCTGCATAACATGGGCGGACCCTGCACTACCTGGGCAGATCCTGCACCATTTATCAGACCCTGCAGTCACCGTGTGCAACCCCGGCAGTTCTTGCACCACCTGGTCGGCCCCTGTGCCAGATACGAGACCCCGGTGTCTTTGCGTGCAACCCTTAAAGTCCTTGGGCCACCTGGGGGGCTACCCAGGTGGCGCAGGGGCTGCCGGGGTTGCGCGCGGGGACACCGGGGTCTGGTACTTGGCTCAGGGGGTGTCCAGGTGGTGCATTGACTGCCAGGGTAGCGCGCCGGGACGGCGGGTTCTGGTAACTGGTGCAGGGTCCGCCCAGGGGGCGCACGGCCTGCCGGGATGGCACGCGGGGACACCGTGGTCTCACCCCCATGGCAGAGGGCTGCCCAGGTGGCGCCGGGACTGCCGGGGCTGTACGCGGGGATGTTGGGGTCTTATAGCTTGCGCAGGAGCCGCCCAGGTGTAGCAGGGCCTGCCGGGGTTGCGCTCGGGAATGTTGGGTTAGGTACCTGGTACAGGGGTCGCCCAGGTGGCGCAGGAACCGCCGTGGTTGTGCACGACGACGCCTTGGTCTGGAACCTAGCACAGGTGCCCCCCAGGTAGCACAAGTACTACTGGGGTGTCGCGCGAGGACGCAGGGGTCTGGTTCCTGGCACAGGGGCTCCCCAGGTGGCTCAAGGACTTTCGGGGTGGCAAGTGGGGACGCCGAGGTCTGGTAGCTAGCACAGGGGCCCCCCAGGTGGCTCAAGGACTTTCGGGGTTGCACGCAGGGACGCCGGGGTCTGGTACCTAGCGCAGGGCCACCCAGGTGTCGCAGGTCCTGCCGGGGTGGCTCAAGGTGACATCGGGTCTGGTACCTAGCACAGGGGCACCCCAGGTCACTCAAGGACTTTTGCGGTTGCACGCGGGGACGCCGGGGTCTGGTATTTGGCTCAGGGGCCGACCAGGTGGCGCAGGAACTGCCTAGGTTGCACGCAGTGACTCCGGGGTCTGATACCTGGCGCAGGGACTGCCCAGGTAGTGCAGGGGCCGCTCAGGTGATGCACGGGCCGCCCAGGTGGTGCAGGGGCTGCTACAGTTGCGCGCAGGAATCACGGGGTCTGTTACTTGGCACAGGGGGTGCCCAGGTGGTGAAGGGCTGCTAAGGTTGCATACGTGGACGCCGGGATCTGGTACCTGGTGCAGGGGTCGCCCAGGAGCGCAGGGACTGCCGGGGTGGCGCGTATTAACATCGGAGTCTGGAACTTGGCACAGGGGCCACCCAGGAGATGCAGGGGCCGGCCAAGTGTCTCTGAGGCTGCCGGGGTTGCGCGCGAGGACACCGAGGTCGCACAAGGAGCGCAGGGACTGCCCGGGTTGCACGCGGTAACACCTGGGTCATGTACCTCGCACAGGCGCGGCCCAGGGGACGCAGGGGCCGCCAACGTGGCGCAGGGAATGCTGGGGTGGCACGCGGGGACACCGGGGTCTGACCCCTAACTCAGAGGCCGCCCATGTGGTGCAGGGACTGCCGTAGTTTTGGGCGGGGACGCCGGGGTCTGGTATCTTGCGCAGGGGCCGCCCCGGTGGCGCAGGGTTTGCTGGGGTTGTGCGCAGGGACGCCGGGGTGTGATACCAGGAGCAGGGGCCTCCCTGGTGGTGATGCAAGACCCGCCCAGGTGGCACAGGGTTGCTGCGGTTGCGCGCTGGCATGCTGGGGTCTGGTAATTGGCACAGGGGGCACCCAGGTGGCGAGGAGCTGCTGGGGTTGCGTACGTGGACGCTGGGGTCTGGTACCTGCCGCAGGGGTCGCCCAGGGAGCACAGGGACTGCCGGGGTGGCGCGCGGTAACGCCGGCGTCTGGTACCTGGCGCAGGGGCCGTCCAGGTGAAGCAGGTGCAGCCCAGGTGGAACATAGGTGTAGGGGTTGTGCACTTGGGTGCTGGGGTCTCATACCGGGTGCAGAGGCCGCCCAGGAGGCTCAGGGGCTGCTGTGGTGGCACACGTGAATGCCAGGGACTAGCGCTGGGGCTGCCCAGGTGGCAGGGGCTGCCAGGGTGTTTCGCGGTGACGCTGGGGAATGGTACCTAGCACAGGTCCCCCCCAGGTGGCTCAAGGACTTTCGGGGTTGCACGCGGGGACGCCGGGGCCTGGTATATGGTTCAGGGACCGCTCAGTGGCATAGGGGCTGACGGGGTTGTGCGCAGGGACGCCGGAGTCAGGTACCTGGCGCAGGGTTCGCCCAGGCGGCGCTGGAACTGCTGGAGTTGAGCCGGAGTCAGATACCTTTCGCAGGGGTAGCCCAGGTAGTGCAGGGGCCGCTCATGTGATGCAGGGGCCACCCAAGTGGCGCAGGGGCTGCTGTGGTTGCACTCAGGCATCCCGGGGTCTGGTACTTGGCACAGGGGGCGCCCAGGTGGCGAGGGGCTGCCGGGGTTGCATACGTACATGCCGGTATCAGGTACCTGGCACAGGGGTCGCCCAGGAGCGCAGGGACTGCCGAGGTGGCGCGTGCTAACTCCGGAGTCTGGTACCTGGTGCAGGGGTTGCCCAGGAAGCGCAGGGGCATCAGGGTTTGCACACGTGGACGCCGGGGTCTTGTACATGGTGCAGGGGCCGCCAAGGTGACGCAGGGCCTTCCAGCGTGGCTCGCGGTGACGCCGGGTTCCGGTACCTGGCGCAGGTGCCGTCCAGGTGACGCAGGGGCCACCCAGGTGTCGCAGAGGCAACCGGGGTTGCGAGCGGGGACGCCGGGGTCTGGTACCTGGCACAGGGGTCGCCCAAGGAGCGCGGGGGCTGCCGGGGTTGCGCGCGGTAACACCGGGGTCTTGTAACTGGCGCAGGGGCCGCCCAGGGGATGCAGTGGCCGCCAAGGTGGCACAGGGACTTCTGGGATCGCGTGTGGGGACGCCGGGGTCTATACTTGGTGCACGGGCCGCCCAGGAGGCTCAGGGGCTGCTGGGGTTGCGCACGTGGACGCCGGAGTCTCGTACATGACGTAGGGGCTGCCCAGGTGTCACAGGCGCCGCCCAGGTGTCGCAGAGGCTGCCAAGGTTCTGCGCGGTTATGCCAGGGTCTGGTACCTAGCACAGGGACCACGCATGTGGCTCAAGGACTTTCGGGGTTGCACGCGGGAATGCTGGGGTGTGGTATATGGTGCAGGGGCCGCCTAGGTGGCGCAGGGGCTGCTGGAGTTGCGAGCGGAGACGCCGGGGTCAGGTATCTCACGCAGGGGACCCCAGGTGGTACAGTGACAGCTGGGGTTGCGTGCGTGGATGCCGGGGTCTGGTACCTGGCGCAACATCGTCCAAGGACCGCAGGGGCTGCCGGGGTTGCGCGCTGTAACACCGCGGTCTTGTACCTGTTGCAAGTGCCGCCATGGGGACGCAGGGGATGCCCAGGTGGCACAGGGGCTGCCGGGTATGCGTGGGATCTTGCCGGGGTCTTGTACCTGGCGCAGGGGCCACCCATGTGTCACAGTAACTGCCGGGGTTGCACGCGGTGACGCCGGGGTCTGATACCTGGCACAGGGGCTTCCCAGGTGGTGCATAGGCCGCCCATGTGATGCCGCCGCTCCCCAGGTGGCGCAGGGGCTGCTGCGGTTGCTCGCAGGCAATTCAGGGTCTGGTACTTGGCACCGGGGGCGCCCAGGTGGCGAGGGGCTGCTGGGGTTGCGTACGTGGACGCCGGGTACTGGAACCTGGCACAGGGGTCAACCAGGGAGTGCAGGGACTGCCGGCGTGGCTCGCGGTAACGCCGGCGTCTGGTACCTTGCACAGAAGTCACCCAGGTGATGCAGGTGTAGCCCAGGTGGAGCAGGGGTGCCGGTGTTGCGCACTTGTACGCTGGGGTATCATACTGCATGCAGAAGCCGCCAAGGAGGCTCAGGGGCTGCCGGGGTTGCGCGTGGTAACACAGGGGTCTTGTATCTGGCGCAGGGGCCGCCCAGGCGACGCAGGGGAAGCCCAGGTGGCACAGGGGCTACCGGGTTTGCGCGCGGGGACGCCGGGTCTTGTACCTGGCGCAGGGGTCGCCCAGGTGGCGCTGGAACTGCCAGGGTTGAGCACTAGGATGCCGGGTTCTGGTAACTGGTGCAGGGGCCGCCCAGGAGACGCAGGGGACGCCCCGGTGGCACAGGGGCTGCCTGGTTTGCTTGCGGGGATGCCGGGGTCTGGTACCAGGTGCAGGGGCTGCCAAGGTGGCGCAGGGACTGCTCGGGTGGCTCGCGGGGTCACCGGGGTCTGACCCCTAGTGCAAAGGCCGCCCAGGTGGTGCAGGGACTGCCGGGGTTGCACGCAGGGATGCAGGGGTCTGGTACCTGGTGCAGCGGTCGCCCAGGGAGCGCAGGGATTGCCAGGGTGGCGCACAGGGACGCTGGGGTCTGCAATCTGGTGCAGGGGCCTCCCAGGTGGCGCAGGGGAGACGGCGGGGTCTGATACCTGGTGAAGGGGCAGCCCAGTTGGAAGAGGCTGCCGGGGTTGCATGCGGGGACGCCGGGATCTGGTACCTGGCGCAGGTTTCGCCCAAGGAGCGCAGGGGCTGCCGGGGTTGCGCGCGGTAACACCGGGGTCTTGTACCTGGTGCAGGGACCGCCCAGGGGATGCAGGGGACGCCCAGGTGGCACAAGGGCTGTCGTGTTTGCGCGCGATGATGCTGGGGTCTGGTACCTGGCGCAGGGGCCTCCCAGGTGGCGCAGGAACTCCTGGAATTGCACGCGGTGACGCCGGGGTCTAATACCTGGCGTAGTTGCCACTCAAGTGGTGCAGTAATCTCCCTTTTTATGCAGGGGCCGCCCAGGTGGTGCAGGGGCTGCTGCGGATGCGCGTAGCAATGCCGGGGTCTGGTACTTGGCACCGGGGGGGGCCCAAGTGGAGACTGGCTGCTGGGGTTGTGTACCTGGACCAAGGGGTTGGTACCTGGCGCAGGGGTCGCCCAGGGAGCGCAGGGACTGCCGGGGTGGCGCTCGGTAACGCCGGCATCTGGTACTTGGCGCAGGGGTGGCCCAGGTGACTCAGGTGCCGCCCAGGTGGCGCAGGGGTGCCGGGGTTGCACACTTAGATGCCGGAGTACCGTCCGGGTGCAGAGGCCGCCAAGGTGTCTCAGCGGATGCTCGGGAGGCGCGCGGGGACTCCAGGGTCTGGTACTTCGCGCAGGGGCCACCCAGGAGGTGCAGAGGCTGCCGGGGTTGCAAACGTGCACGCCGGGGTATCGTATATTGTCGCAGGGGCCATCCATGTGTCTCAGAGTCTACCGGGATTGTGCGCGGTGATGCCAGGGTCTGGTACCTAGCACAGGAGCCCTCTAGGTGGCTCAAGGACTTTCGGGGTTGCACGCGGTACGCTGGGGTGTGGTACATGGTGCAGGGGTCGCCCAGGTAGCACAGGACCTGCCGGGGTTGTGAACGAGGACGCCGGGGTCAGGTTCCTGGCGCAGGGTTCCCCCAGGTGGGGCAAGGACTTCCGGGGTTGCACGCGGGGTCGCCAGGGTCTGGAATCTAGCGCAGATTCACCCCAGGTGTCGCAGGGCCTGCTGTGGTGGCTCGCGGTTCCGCCGGGGTCTGGAAACTAGCTAAGGAGCCCCCCAGTTGGCTCAAGGACTTTTAGGGTTGCACACGGTGACGCCAGGGTCTGGTATCTGGCGCACGGACCACCCAGGTGTCTCATAGCATGTCCGGGTTGCACAAGGGGACGCCGGGTTTGGTACCTGGCGCAGGGGTCGCCCAAGGAGCGCAGGTGCTGCCAGGGTTGCACGCAGTAAATCCGGGGTCTTGTACCTGGCGCAAGGTCCGCCCTGGGGACGCATAGCCTGCCGAGGTTACGCGCGGGAACACCGGGGTCAGGTACCTGGGGCAGAGGTCGCCCAGGTGGCACAGGAACTGCCATTATTGTTCGCGAGAACGCCGGAATCTGGTACCTAGCGCAGGGGACCCCAGGTGGAGTAAGGAATTCCGCGGTTGCGCACGAGGACGCCGGGGACTGGTACCTGGCGCAGGGGCCACCCAGTTGGCGCAGTGAATACCGGGGAGGCGCGCTGGGATGGCGGGGTCTGGTTCCCGCGAAGGGGCAGCCCAGTTGGCAGGGGATGCCGGGGTTGCACGCGG
Source organism: Glis glis (assembly GCA_004027185.1). Lineage (NCBI taxonomy): Eukaryota > Metazoa > Chordata > Mammalia > Rodentia > Gliridae > Glis > Glis glis. The sequence continues at coordinate 7,200 of PVJS01027418.1, read as the reverse complement.
GGATGCCCAGGTCTAGTACCTGGCGCAGGAGTCGCCCAAGGAGTGGAGGGGCTGCCGGTGTTTCCCGCGGTAACACCGGAGTCTTGTACCTGGCGCAGGGGCCCCCGGGGTTGCGCGCAATAATGCCGGGGTCTGGTACCTAACACGCGGGGACGCTGGGGTGTGGTACATGGTGCAGGGGCTGCCCAGGTGGCGCAGGGACTGCCGGGGTTGCACGCGGGGAAGCCGGTGTCAGGTCCCTGGCAGAAGTGTCACCTAGGTGGCGCAGGAACTGCCAGGGTTGCGCGCAAGGACGCCGAGTACAGGTACCTGGCGCAGGTGTCCCGCAGGTGGCGCGAGGACTTCCGTGGTTGCACAGGGGGACGCAGGGTATGGATACTTAGCGCAGGGGCCATCCAGGTGACGCAGGGCCTGCCGGCGTGTCTCGTGGTGAAGCCAGGTTCTGGTACCTAGCACAGGGACCCCCCAGGTGGCTCAAGGATTTTCGGGGTTGCACGTGGGGACGCCAAGGTCTGGTATCTGACGCAGGGACCACCCAGGTGTCGCATAGCCTGCTGGGGTTGCGCGCGGGACGCCGGGGTAAGGTCCCTGGCGCAGGGGTCACTGAGGTGGCGCAGGAACTGCCATTGTTGTGCGCGAGGACGCTGGGGACTGGTACCTAGCGCAGGAGACCCCAGCTGGCACAAGGACTTCCGGGGTTGCTCGCGAGGACGCCGGGGTCTGGGACCTGGCACAGGGACCGCCCAGGTGGCACAGTGACTACCGGGAAGGCACGCTGGGACGGCGGGGTGTGGTACCTGCGAAGGGGCAGCCCAGTTGGCAGGGGATACAGGGGTTGCGCGCGGTGACGCCGGGGTCTGGTACTTGGCGCAGGTGCCGCCCAGGAGGCGCAGGGGCTGCCGGGGTTGCGCACGTGGTTGCCGGGGTCTCGTACATGGTGCAGGGGCTGCCCAGGTGTCGCAGGGGCCACTTAGGTGTCGCAGAAGCTGCCAGTGTTGCACGCGGTGACAACGGGGTCTGATACCTAGCACAGGGGCCATGCATGTGGCTCAAGGACTTTCAGGATTGCACACGGGGATGCTGGGGTAGGGTATAGTGCAGGGGCTGCCCAGGTTGTGCAGGGGATGCCGGAGTTGCGCGCAGTGACGCCGGTGTCAGGTACCTGGCGCAGGGGACCCCAGGTGGTGCAGTGACAGCTGGGGTTACGCGCGAGTACGCCGAGGTATGGTACCTGGCGCAGGTGTCACCCAAGGAGCGCAGGGGCTGCCGGGGTTGCGCGCGATGATGCCGGGGTCTGGTACCTGGCGCAGGGTCCGCCCAGTTGGCGCAGCAACTGCCGGGGTTGCACGCGGTGACCCCGGGGTCTGATACCTGGCTCAGGGGCTGCCCATGTGATGCAGGGCCGCCCAGGTGGCGCAGGGGCTGCTGCGGTTGCTCTCAGGCATGCCGGTGTCTGGTACATGGCACGGGGGGCGCCCAGGTGGGGAGGGGCTGCCAGGGTTGCATAAGTGTACGCCGGGGTCTTGCACCTGGCTCAGGGTTTGCCCAGGAAGCGCAGGGAGTGCCGGGGTGGCGCGCGGAAACGCCGGCGCCTGATACCTAGCGCAGGGGCCGCCCAGGTGACGCAGCCCAGGTGGTGCAGGGGTGCCGGGGTTCCGCACTTGGACGCCGGGGTCTCATACCTCGCGCAGGGGCCGACCAGGTGACGCAGGGCCGGGGTCTGGTACCTGGCGAATGGGCAGCCCAGTTGCAAGGGGCTGCCGGGGTTGCGCACAGGGACGCCAGGGTCTGGTACCTGGCAAAGGGGTCGCCCAAGGAGCGCAGGGACTGCTGGTTTGGCGTGTGGTAATGCTGGCTTCTGGTACCTGGCGCAGGGGCCGCCCAGGTGTCGCAAGGGCCGCCCATATGTCTCAGAGGATGCTGGGGTTGTGAAAAGGGATGCCGGGGTCGCCCAAGGAATTCAGGGGCTGCCGGGGTTGCGCGTGGTAACACCGGGGTCTTGTTCCTGTCGCAGGGGCCTCCCAGGGGACGCAGGGGCTGCCAACGTGGCGCAGGTACTGCTAGGGTGGCACACGGGGACACCGTGGTCTGACCCCTAGTGCAGAGGCCACCCTGGTAGCGCAGGAACTGCTGGGGTTGCGCGCGAGGAAGCCGGGGTCTGGTATCTGGCGCAGGGGCCGATCAGGTGGCGGAGGGGTTGCTGAGGTTGTGCACAGGGATGCCGGGGTGTGATACCTGGCGGAGGGGCCACCCAGGTGGTGCAGGGGCCGCCCATGTGATGCAGGCGCCACCCAGGTGGCGCAGGAGCTGCTGTGATTGCGCGCAGGTATGCCAGGGTTTGGTACTTGGCACAGGGGGCGCCCAGGTGGCAAGGGGCTACTGGGTTTGCGTACATGGACGCCGGGGTCTGGTACCAGGGCAGGGGTTGCCCAGGAAGCGCAGGGCATGCCGGGGTGGCGCGCAGGGACGCTGGGGTCTGGCATCTGGCGCAGGGGCTTCCCAGGGGACGCAGGGGATGCCCAGGTGTCACAGGGGCTGCCGGGTTTGCGCGCGATGATGCCGGGGATCTGGTACCTGGAGCAGGGGCCGCCCAGGTGTCGCAGTAACTGCCGTAGTTGCACGCGGTGACGCCGTGGTCTCATACCTGGCCCAGGGGCCGCCCAGGTCATGCAAGTGCAGCCCAGGTGCCGCAGGGGTGCCGGGGTTTCGCACTTGGACGCCGGGGTCTCGTACCAGGTGCAGAGCCCACCCAGGTGGCTCAGGGGCTGCTGGGGTGGCGCGCGGGGACGCCGGGGTGGGGTACTTGGCACAGGGGCTGCCCAGGAGGTGCAGGGGCTTCCGGGGATGCGCACGTGGACGCCGGGTCTCGTACATGGAGCATGGGCGACCCCTGAGCCAGGTACCAGACCCCGGCATCCACGAACGCAACCCCGGGAGTCCCTGGCAATCTGGGCGCCCCCGGTGCCCAGTATCAGACCCCGGCATGCCTGAGAGCAAACGCAGCAGCCCCTGCACCACCTGGGCGGCCCCTGCGTCACATGGGTGGCCCCTGCACCACCTGGGTGGCCCCTGCGCCAGGTATCATACCCCGGGGTCACCGCGTGCAACCCCGACACTTACTGCGCCACCTGGGCGGCCTCTGCCAGGTACCAGACCCCGGCATCATCGCGCGCAAACCCAGCAACCCCTGTGCCACCTGGGCATCCCCTAAATCCCCTGGGCGGCCCCTGCGACAGGTACAAGACCCCGGTGATACAGCGCATAACCCCGGCAGCCCCTGCGCTCCTTGGGCGACACCTGCGCCAGGTACCGGACCCCGGCGTCCCCGCGAGCAATCCCGGCTGCCCCTGCGCCACGTGTGCCGCCCCTGCACCATGTACAACACCCCAGCGTCTCCGCATGGAACCCCGAAAGTCCTTGAGCCACCTAGAGGGCCCCTGTGCTAGGTACCAGACCCCGGCGTCCCTGCGCGCAACACCCGTAGCCACTGCAATACCTGGGCGGCCCCTGCGCCACCTGGACGGCCCCTGCACCAGGTACCAGACCCCGGCGTCACCGGGAGCCACCCTGAAAGGCTTTGCGACACCTTGGCGGCCTCTGCACCATGTACGAGACACCAGCGTCCACATGTGCGTCCCCTGATGCACCTTCGCCTCCAGAGCGGCCCCTGCACCAGCGGCCCGTTAACCATGTACCAGACCCCGGCATCCCCCCATGCAACCCCAAAATTCCTTGAGCCCCCTGGGGGACCCCTATGCTAGGTACCAGACCCTGACGTCCATGTGCACCACCCCTGCAGCCCCTGCACCTCCTTGGCGGCCCCTGCGCCAAGTACCAGAACCCGGGGTCCCAGTGCGACACTCCAGAAGTCCCTGTGCCACCAGGGCGCCTCTGCATCACATGGGCGGCCCCTGCGCCAACTGGGCGGCTCCTGTGCCAGGTACCAGACCCCGGCGTCTCCTCACGCAACGCCGGCAGTTTCTGCGCCTCCTGGGCGGCCCCTCCACCATGTACCCGACCCAGACGTCCATGCGCGCCAACCCAGCAGCCCCTGAGCCACCTGGGCAGCCTCTGCACCCGGTATGAGACCCTGGCGTCCAAGTGCACAACCCACCACCTGGGCGACCCCTGCATCAAAAGGGGGGCTCCTGCACCACCTGGGCGGCCCCTGTGCCATGTGTCAGACGCCGGCGTCACTGCGTGCAACCACAGCAGTTTTGCGCCACCTGGGCGGCCACTGTGCCAGGTACCAGACACCGGCATCATCGCGCGCAAACCCGGCCGCCCCAGTGTCACCTGGGCGTCCCCTGCGTCCCTGGCCGGCCCCTGCGTCAGGTACAAGACCCCGCCGGCCCCGCATGCAACCGCAGAACTCCTTGCGCCACCTGGGGTCCCCTCTTCTATATAACAGATCCCGGCGAGCCACGCCGGCAGGCCCTGAGACACCTGGGGAGCCCCTGCACTAGGTACCAGACCCCGGCGTCCCCGCGTGCAACCCCGGAAGTCCTTGCGCCACCTGGGGGACCCCTGCGCCAGGTAACAGACCCCGGCGTCCTCGCGTGCAACCCCAGCAGATCCTGTGCCACCTGGGCGACCCTTGCACCATGTACCACACCCAGGCGTCCCTGCGTGCAACCCCAAAAGACCTTGAGCCACCTGGGTGTCCCCTGTGCTAGGTACCAGACCCCGGCATCCCCACGCTCAACCCCGGGAACCTCTGCGACACCTGGGCGCCCCGTGCGATATCTGGGCGGCCCCTGACAATATACGAGACCCCGTCTTCCAAGTGCGCAACCCCGGCACCCATGTGCCAACGAGGCTGCAACTGCGCCATCTCGGGGGCCCCTGCGCCAGATAATAGACCCGGGCGTCCTCGCGCGCAACCCCGGTAGTCCCTGCGCCACCTGGGCGGCCTCTGCTCTAGGGGTCAGACCCCGGTGTACAACGTGCCACCCCAGCAGCCCCTGCACCACATTGGCGGCCCTGTGTCCCCTGGGCGGCCCCTGCGCAAGGTACATACCCAGGATTTTGACGCGCGCAACCCCAGCAGCCCCTGCGCTTCTTGGGCGACCCCGGAGTCCCCGCGCGCAACCCCGGCCGCCTCTGAGACACCTGGGAGGCCCCTGCATCATCTGGGTGGCCCCTGCGCTAGGTAGCACATGCCGGTGTTACCACGCGCCAACCCGGCAGTCCCTGCGACACCTGGGCGACCCCTGCGCCAGGTACCAGACCCCGGAGTCCAAGTACGCAACCCCGGAAGTACTTGCTCAACCTGGGGCCCCCTGCGCTAGGTACCAGACCCCTGCATCCTTGCGCACAACCACAGCAGTTCCTGCGCCACCTGGGCGACCCTTGGCCTGGTACCTGACCCCGGTGTTCCCGCGCGCAACCGCGGCCGGACCTGCGACACCTGGGCAGCCCCTGCATCAGATACCAGACCACGGCATCCTTGCGTGCAACCCCAGTAGTCCCTGTGCCACCTGGGCGGCCTCGGCGCTAGGGGTCAGACCCCGGTTTCCCCGCGTGCCACCCCAGCGTGCCACCCTGTGATACCTGGGCTGCAACTGCGTCACCTGGGCGGCCCCTGCACCAAGTACCAGACGCCGGCGTTACCGCACGAAACCCTGGCAGTCCCTGCGCTCTCTGGGCGATCCCAGCGCCAGGTTCCAGACCCCGGCGTCCAGGTACGCAACCCCGGCAGTTCCTGCGCCACCTGGGTGACCCCTGTGACACCTGGGCGGCCCCAGCATCACTGCGTGAAACCCGAAAGTCCTTGAGCCACCTGGCTGGCCCCAGTGCTAGCTACCAGACCCCGGCATCACCGCGCGCAACCCAGGCAGACTCTGCATCACCTTGGTGGCCCCTGCGACACCTGGGCGGCCCCTGTGCCATGTACAAAACCCCAGCGTCCAAGTGCGAAACCCCGGCAACCCTGCGCCACCTGGGTTGCACCTGCGTCACCTGGGCGGCCCCTGCGCCAAGTACCAGACACCGGCGTTACCGCATGCCACCACGGCAGTCCCTGCGCTCCCTGGGCGACCCCTGCGCCAGGTACCAGACCCCGACGTCCATGTACGCAACCCCGGCATCCACTGCGACACATGGGCGGCCCCTGTGCCATGTACAAGATCCTGGCGTCCACGTGCGCAACCCAGCCGCCCCTGCGCCTCCTGGGCAGCCCTGCGCCAAGTACCAGACCCTGGCGTTCCTGTGCGCCACCCAAGAAGTCCCTGTGCCATCTGGGCGACCTCTGCATTACATGGGCGGCCCCTGCCCCAAATGGGCGGCTCCTGCACCATGTACCCGACCCCGGCGTCCACGCGCTCCACCCCAGCAGCCCCTGAGCCATCTGGGCAGCCCCAGCACCCGGTATGAGACCCCGGCGTCCAATTGCACAACGCCGGCCAGCCTGCGCCACCTGGGCTGCCCCTACGCCAGGTACCAGACCCCGGCATCCCCGCACGCAAATCCCGCGGCCCCTGTGCCACTTGGGCGTCCCCTGCGTCTCCTAGGTGGCCCCTGAGCCAGGTACAAGACCCCGGTGTTACCGCGCGCAACCCAGGCCGACCCTGCGCTCCTTGGACGACGCCTGCACCAGGGACCAGACCCGTGCGTCCCCGCATGTAACCCCGGTAGCCTCTGCGACACCCGGGCGGCTCCTGCGTCACCTGGGCAGACCCTGCGCTCGGTACCAGACCCCGGCGTCACCGCGAGCCACCCTGGAAGGCCTTGCGACACCTTGGCGGCCCTTGCACCAGGTTCCAGACCCTGGCGTCCCTGCGAGCCACCCCAGAAATCCCTGTGCCACCTGGGCGGCCTCTGCAACACATGGGCAGCCCCTGCGACACCTGGGCGTCCCATGCACCATGTTCCAGACCCTGGCATCCCTGCGCAAAACCCCGGCAACCCCTGTGCCACCTGGGCGACTCCAGCATCAGAAGGGCGGCTCCTGCACCACCTGGGCAGCCCCTGCGCCAAGTATCAGACCCCTGCGTCACTGTGTGCAACCCCGGAAATTACTGCGCCACCTGGGCGGGCCCTGCGCCAGGTACCAGACCCCGGCATCCACGCGCGCAAACCCGGTTGCCCCTGTGCCACTTGGGCGTCCCCTGCATCCCCTAGGTGGCCCCTGAGCCAGGTACAAGACCCCGGTGTTACCGCACGCAACCCAGGCCAACCCTGCGCTCCTTGGACGACGCC